>JAHWFP010150415.1:0-28575 GCA_023313725.1 Lithobius niger | reverse complement strand
TGTGATTTATGTGTAAAAATTATAACTAGCCTGTTTAGAATACAAGACAACGAATCAATCTTTGAGGTTTGAAAAACCGTACGAAAAACCAACACAATCTGAGCAGGGTTTCGGTTTCTGAAGCCGACCCATCCCTAATAACTTCACTGGTTTAAAATGATAAGCCCAAATACGTTAAGCAGTTGAAAATCCAAGCACAGTATTATCCTTAACTACTTTTTAGATTTGTCAGAAGCAGTGGATGTTTACAGTGACTGGATAGACGCCTGCGAACAAGCCAACCAGTGAACCAAGACTGTTGTGATATTAAGACTAAGACCTCTTGAAAAATGTCATTTGGTCGTTGTGTTCAGTTTCAACAAGTTGTATTCTTAAAGAGAATGCACCACTGAAATTTCCAATTTGGAAGGAAGGATACGTCGAAGGGATTTTCACGCCAGTTGCGATTTCCAGGGGAATCCGTTGTAATGTACCTGTTCATATTCTATACAAGTAGATGTCTTCGTGTTAGGTGGCGTGTTGGGTTAATGATGTCTTGTATATTGTGATGTTAGTTTCTTTTCATACAAAGCATCAAGCTAGATGTCATGTACGTTAAAACTTGTTACCTCCCTATGTTTCGTTAGTTTTAAGCACATCGAGCCAAATAAGTCTAGATGGTATACGTGCGTTAAAAGTTAAAACCTATTAAACTATCTTCCTTCCTTAGGTTAGGCAGCTGATTGTGTAAAATAGGAAACTTTTTCGTGCATTTACGTAGCGATTGTACCACTGTTAGGACATTTTCATTTAATAAAGTCTTGCAAGGCAATTACAGTTTGTAGGTATTTTGTGCTGTTGTATTTTGTAAAGCTGCACTGATGAGTGATAATACCGATGGTGGATTAGATCAGTTGCCGGTATAGGCAATTTTTGCTGAAATCCCGATGACTTTGGAACTGTTAAAAATTACGACATGCGTTTTGCTCAGGAAATTCCTGAGTTATCCTCCAAGGAATTTAACTGTTGGTTACTACTTTAAAAAAATGTTTCTTTATTGCCAAAACATCTTAACCTGGTAATTTTAGCATTACATTCCTCGAATGTGATGTTCCCCTGGAGGTTTCTTCCGGTTTCTAGACGCCTGCTTGCATAGCCCACTGCGCATGCGCGGCACGGTCCTCCCATACAAAAGCGACAGCGCGCACGCTATCGGCATTCATTTTCCTCCAGAGGTGTCTCCACGCCACCTCGCTCCCCGGTTCCTTAACTGTCGTTTGGAAAATTGAATTCTTCCCGAAGATGGACAACGCTTTAGAAGCCCACTCTTCGTCCGCCGCTCGTCCTCGTGCTCACTTCGATCTTGGCAGCCGTTGGGCATCCGCCCTCGACCTACCCGCACGACACCCGCCGATGCAATGCCTGATGTCGCATCGCCTGACTCTCCACTCCTCCCTGGCCAGTGCTCGCCACTCCTCGCCCCACTGGATCTGTCGTCGCTTCGACAAGACCTTCAAGTCGCCAAAGACTCCTACCGGGCCGCCAAGCGTAACCTCCGCCGGGCGACACTCGCCCATTCTCCAGACCAAAACTTGCCGCTCGACCTGTCATCCAACTCCTCCCGGATAGGCCTAAGCGTCAGCCGCAGCGTCGTACGAGAAATCGTACACGACGCTGTTCGCCACCTATAGGCCAACCCGATGCCGCCTCCCTCCTCATCATCATCCCTGAAGGCCCGCACCCAGGACTGGGTCGCATCCTCCTCTAGCCACGAAGGGCACAGGCGTGCCGTTCCCTTCCGCCGGCCTCGGCACCCAAGCGCAAGCCGGACAACACACTGTCGTCGCACCACCCGCTGTCGCCCGCCCCTACTGCCGAGAAACGCATCAGGTTTCCGGACGACACTCCTGACGAAACCACCTTGTCGCTCGCAGCTCTTCTAAAGACTGTTGAGCAGACAGTTCCTGACTGCTTCCTGTTCAAGCCCTCAAAGCCACCAGCCGCCCCCGCAATTTCGAAACCTACCCGGAATGCAAATTCATTTGCAGCGAAATCAAGATGGACTTCGGCACTTCGATGTCAGTACCCAAGTGGCCGACATTCCAACCTGCTAAGCCTACGGGCGGCATCCCAAGCTGACGTCCTACACACGGCTATTAACGCCCTATATGAGAAGCAGTCGTCCGACAATCCTCCGGAGGAGCTCAAGAACTTGCCGTCCCTGATTTCCCAACTCTTCCAAAAGGCCAACTTGGCCACCTATCATGCCATGAACTGGGCGACAAGAGCACTGTTCAAGACCACCCTCCTCCTTCGCGACATCGCCCCGTCGTCGGCAAACAACCTAAACTTCTCCACACGACATCGCCTGAGAAATCAACCAATCCACGAGTCTGAGACTCTTTTTCGGGGACAGATCCCGACACTCGCTCCTCATCTTGATGTCTCAAAGAAACCAAGGCCGCAAAAACAATCCATGCCCTCAAACCGCACGTTCTCGTGGAACAGACAAGCCGACCCCCGCCCCGCCGACGACTGGCACAAGAACACGGCATCATCCTCTAGCAGCCCGGACGACACTGCCGCTCCTCAACAACGAAGGCAGCAGCCCTTTCGTTCCGACGCTCCTCGCTCCCGCCCCGGCCAACGCTCCCAACAGAAGCGCGCCGCTACCCCCGACCGAAGGAGCCGATTCTCATCCCCCGGAAGTAGAAGAATGCAACGTAAAAATCAACAATGACGCCCTGCACCTCGCTGGCCTCCCGGTCGGGGCCAGATTACGCCATTTTCTCCCGGCGTGGTGAAAATTAACCACCAACCTGGAAATTCTGTCGATAATAAAACACGGCTTTCGTCCGACGTTCCTACGCCAACCGCCGCTGTCGCCATCTCCTCCATGGGACTTCTCGCCCCAAACGACAACTTCCCTGTCGCACGAAGTTTCGGAGTTGCTACGGAAAAATGCGGTACGACAACTCTCCAACCCAGGCCCGGGTTTCTACAGCTCGATCTTCACCGGCCCAAAGAAATCAGGAGGTCTACGCCTAATTTTCAACATGAAACCCCTCAACAAGTTCATCCAAAACGAACATTTCAAGATGGACATCCTAAATTCCATCCGTCAATCATTCATGCAGGGCGACTGGACAGTCACCATCGATCTGGAAGACGTCTACCTCCACATCCCCCTTCATCCAGCAACCACCCACTACTTTTGTTTCACCTACGACCAGAAAATCTTCGAATTCCGCTGCCTTCCCTTCGGCCTGAATGCAGCCCCAAGGATTTTCACCCTAGCCCTAAAACCAATCTTGACGAACCTTCACCAGCACCAAATACAAGCCAATGCCTATCTCGACGACTGGGACCTCAGCAACCCAGACCCGTCTCAATTGGAACTCAACAAGGACAAAACCATCAACTTGCTGAACAGCCTGGGGTTTGGCGTAGACCTAGCAAAGTCACGACTCCTTCCAGAACAAGTCTTTACGTTCCTCGGAGCTTCATTCGACCTACGTTCGGCATCAATCTCCCCGTCTCCAGAACGCATAGAGGATCTCCTACATCACATCCGGCTCTTCCGCCTCCAACCAAGTTTCTCCGCCCGGGAACTGAACTCCCTCATCGGAAAAATGGACGCAATGGCCAACCTGGTCCCTTACGGGCGGTGGATGGTAAGACCATTCGCTCACAACCGGATAGACAACCACTCAATCAACCAAAACAATCCGTACACACAGACCCCGCTCAACAAGGACTTCTCCTTCGAATCCCTCCTCTGGTGGTCCGACGTCACAAACCTGTCGAAATCCGTCCCTCTACAGGAACCACCACCCGACCACCGAATCTTCACGGATGCTTCAAGCACTGGCTGGGGAGCACACCTAAACAACCAGGAAATCTCCGGCTTGTGGCCTGCCACCCTCGAAGACCACATCAACGGACTGGAGCTACGCGCAATCCTCCTAGCTCTCCGGCACTTCCTTCCACTCATCAAAAATAAGGTCATACAGATCCAAGCCAACAACACAACAGCCCTGGCCTACATCAGGAAAGAAGGCGGAACGAAATCAAGATCGCTCCACAACTTAATGACGGAAATCTTCAATCTGTGCATCCCACACAACATCACCCTCCTACCGCTTCACATCCCAGGCAACAGGAATGTGATTGCAGATTCTCTCTCACGCCTGAAACCACCAGCAGGCGAATGGTGCCTCAAGAAATCCATCTGCGAATCTCTTCAACATCTGGGACAGACCAATGCTGGACCTATTCGCCACGAGGCACAATGCCAGACTTCCCCACTACATCAGCCCAATTCCGGACGACTCAGCAGTAGCAGTAGACGCTCTCACGTTCCCATGGCACAACCTGTTCGCCTACCTATTTCCACCCTCAAACTGCTTCCACAAGTACTTCGGAAAATCGAATTAAGCCAGGGTCTATTCATCCTAATAGCCCCCCTCTGGCCGTCGGCAGCCTGGTTCCCGCTCCTCCTAAACCTAACAGTCGACACTCCAAGAAGTCTCCCTCATCTACCAGGTCTTCTGTCACAACAAAAGGGAACAAAACTACACCCGAACCTCCCACTCCTAAACTTACACGGGTGGCTACTATCATCAAACTCCTCAAAAAGGCTGGCATTCATCAAGAGGAGGCTGAACGCATCGCATCCAAAGCAACCAGAGAATCAACAAACCGCATGTATGACAGCCACTGGTCTAAGTGGATTCATTGGTGTATCGCAAAACGCACAAATCCACTCAACCCCTCTCTTCCCGAACTCCTAAGCTTCTTCGGTGACCTATTCAACATCGACAAACTCAAAGGCTCCACCATCCTCGTCTATCGGTCTGCATTAAACTCCGTCTTCAAAGCTGCCGGTCGCACTGCCCTACTGGAAGACTACTGAATTTCTGCCTTACTACGCTCATACGAAAACGATCAACCTACCACTAGACATTCCGTCACCGACTGGGACCTCTCCATCGTCTTACAATCACTAATGGAGAACCCCTATGAACCCATGCAAGACAGCTCACTCCACCTCATGACCCACAAAACTGTCTTCCTCGTAACGCTGGCAGCAAGCCTAAGATGCTCCGTGATTCAAGCCCTTTCGGCAGACCCGGCATACTGCATCTTCGGCCCAAATTTCTCATCAGTCACACTCTTCCCAAGAACGTCCTTCAGAGCAAAAACTTAAAAACCATCCGAGCCCTCAAAACCCATAACATTCCCTGCCCTCTCAAACCTCACTGGGAACGAACCCTACCCCCTCCTCTGCCCAGTCAGAGCTCTCCGCTTCTACCTAGCCCGCACTCAACACGAAGACATACGGAGAGGCAGGAATCAACTCTTCCTTCCAGTGGACCTCCAAACCGGCGAAACAACAGCCGCCATGGTGTCACGCTGGATCAAGACGAAGCAGCTTACGACAAGCACGGATTGAGTAAGAGCATGAGAATAGCGGCGCACGAAGTACGAGCCATCTCCACATATTGGGCCCACCACAATGCCACACCAATCGAAGAAACCCTAGCAGCAGCATCGTGGCGCCACTAATCCACCTTCACGTCCCACTACCTAAGGGACATGACGAAGGATGAATCCGGACTATACAGGCTGGGACCGATCGTCGCAGCCAGAACTGTGGTCAAACCCCCTTAAGCACTCAGAACAAAGCAGAAGCAAGATCCATCCAGCTAGAAGCAAGACCCTCAAACAACGGTCCTTTTCAGGGCCACCAATTCCCACGAAAGAGACCAAATTCCTGTTTAGCCCAAATTGTTCTGAATAAAATGCGAATTTTTCTCTTGCAGATAATAAATTCATGGGGGAAAGCCTGCTTGCATCCCGGGGCGCTCGTACAGACGGTGCCCGCCACCAACTTTGACGAGGTCAACTGGTAATGCTAAAATTACCAGGTTAAGTTGTTTTAGCAATAAAGAAAGAACATTTTGTTGGCCCCCAGTCTGGCCGGCTAAAAATGGTTTCTTTTTGCCTAAAACATACTTAACCTAACTCCCGCCCTGCCTCCCCTCTCGAGTCACCGCCTGACACATTGAAAGTAAAATGAATGCCGATAGCGTGCGCTTTTATAAGGGAGGACCGCGCCGCGCATGCGCGGTGGGATATGCAAGCAGACGTCTACAGACCGGAAGAAACCTCCAGGGGAACATCACATTCGAGGAATGTAATGCTAAAATTACCAGGTTAAGTATATTTTAAGCAAAAAGAAACCATTTTTAGCCGGCCAGACTGGGGCGGGGCCGGCAAAATGTTTTTTTTTTTTTTTTTTTTAAAGGGGAATGGGTTTGATGTCTTGAATTGTGAGTCACATGGCGGTTGCTGGACGTGTTTCCATATTATTTTAGTCCATTTCGGATGTGGCTTGAATTATTTATGGTTGGGTTGAAGTTGAAGCGGAACGTCATGTGTGGATTGAGTCCATGGATGAGACTTGGGGTTGAATTTAAGGGAAAAGATTGAAAAGTTGCATGTGGTTCATTGCAAAAATTCAAGTTGGTTCGCGGGAAAGGAAGCGTTTCCATGTTCCATTGATTGTGTTGTTCGATTTTTCTTGTCTTCGGAAATTGGATGGTCGTCTCGTTGGCGAATTCAGGACGGAGTGGAAGGTAGACAAAAAAAAAATGTTTTTAAGGAAAATGTGGAACTTCGTGAATTTTGAAAATGGTTTCTTTCCCGGCGAAACGTTGGCAATTAAAATTAAGTAGTCGTGATGGCCCCTTAGATTACTTGGGGCCCGAGGCAGCTACCTCATTGTTAATCCGGCTGTGAGTGGAACCCACCCACCTCCCCGCTTTCGCAGAACCCGGTGGTTTCTCGTATGAAACAAAGGTTTAAAGCGATATGATGAAACCTGAGGCTATGCTCATAGTATTAATAGAGAACGCGCACTCCTAGCTGGTGATTAGCTAAACTAATCTAAATGGAATTAAAGTCTTGGGCACGCAATAAGCCAAAATAAGCGATTTTAGCACACACTGAAGGTAAAAACTTAAATTTGCCCCCCTTTCCGCCCCCCACCCCCGCTTAACCTACCCCCGCATCCCTATTTCACCAGGAGCAAGCGTAGAGCGAGAGTTCCATTCCCTCCTCATCCCCCCCACCCACCCCCACCTTCAGAGCAATCAATGTGCCCCCTCCAAGGCCTTTCTTTCAACGAGAGGCGTTGTGTATTGTGTTCTCTGTGGTGGTTGTGAAACGGTATATGTGGGAGAGACGCCTCCAGGTTCGCCTTGAAGAGCATCAGGATGCAACGACACAAGAAGAAATGGGGTTCCCCTCCATTGCATTGATAATCCGCAACACTTCTGTCTTACTGCGATCCAACACATTGAAGGACTGACACCTCAGAGCACTTCAATCCATAGCAATAGGCCAATTCAAGGAAAATGGAGTGCAGCTGAACATATATGGGCCTTCCTATCCCAACATCATTCCCTTGCTCAGGCCGGAGCTGAAGGCAAAACTCAGCCAAATGTGGCAAGTTCAGATACAGCAAGAACATCTGTATAGATCAGCGGTTAGCAGCGCAAATTTTAAAATGAGGTGATCCTCGAACGTTTTGTGCTTCGTTTTTTTTTTCTGAAGAAGGTGAAAGGATTACCACAGACTCTGTGTGTAATCAACGAAAGTTTAAGTGGACTTTTCAGTATTCGCCCGTTTGTGGTGATAGCGTATTAGTTCAAATGATGTCCTCGTGATTTGACGGCGAACTTTGATTGGGCAGACGAGTAAGACGGTCCGGACGAGAAAGGAGAGCTTGACCCGTTCCAGAAACACCAGTTGACTTATGTTCATGGTTTGTGGGCAAAGTTGCTCGATGTGGTTCAATCCTAGGAAAGAACAGGGAGGGAGCCACGATGTCTTGATAGCTTTGGATGATGTGTCCATGAACGGGATGACTTGTGACAGATCCGCAAAGGAGAAGAGTTCGATTAGCTTGTTACTTGGACGGATGGCCGGTTGGTTAAGCTATCACTGCGATAGGAGACCGCTTGGCCGGCATCGTTGGTTGGTTGGCGGGTAGCGCATTTAGTGGTGGAAAGGACGAACGGGGCAGCCGTCGTGAGGAGCAAGTGTGGATCAACCCTCGGAATGGACGGGGAGGGAAGCACGATGTCTTGACCATTCCAAATGGTGAAAAACGTCCATGGTCGAGGTTGAGTGCTGGCCTGCTACGGTGAAAGGAAGCAGCCGTCGCCACTAAGAAAGAAGATAGCTTGGTCGGTCAAATCGGTAGTGGTCGGGAGTTGGCAAAAGGAACAGCCGTCATGGGGAAATGAACATGGATCAACCATGGGAAACAACAATGAGGGAGCCACGATATCTTGTCCGTTTCAAATAGTGAAAATCATCCGAGATCGAGATGAGCGAGACGGTTATGGCCTGTTTGGCAGCAAAATGCGGTGGGTGATGACAGAGTCTGCTACAGCGAAAGGAGACAGCCTGGCCAGGTACATTGGTGGTGTATGGTTGTGGAGTCGGCGAAGAGAACAGTCGTCGTTACAGCAAAAGAAGACAGCATGGACAAACGTGTCGGTGGTGGACGGCAGTGTCATGGTGGAGTATGCAGAAGGAGTTGCCGTCGTGGGGAATTGAGCATGGATCAACCCTGGGAAACAACAGGGAGGGAACCCCACGATGGCTTCAATGTCCAACAGTGATTCAATGAGACGATAGAGCCAGTTGCTGTGGCAAAAGGGAGCCTAGTCAGCTAGAGAAGCCTCAATCGTTCCCGTTCCGGCTGGGCGCTGATGGGGGCGAAACAGTTGTAGCCATTTGCAACGGTACGAAAGGGAAAAACAAACGGACATGATGAGAGAACGTATTGAAAATTTGCTTTGAGCTGACTAAGGACATTGCAGAGTCTTGCGTGACACCGGTGAGTTGTATTGAGCCAAACATGATAGGGTGAAAGAAGGCCGAAAAGAAGAGAGCAGCCGAAGAAGGCGAGACATGGCAACAAGTGTTGAACGAAAGGGGTTCCATGAAGTTGCCGCAGCAGCGAACGAGGTCCGGGCGAAAGAGCTATCAGGAACGACCAGGACGCATTTTGAGCAGGCAAGATCCAGGCGAAAGAGGCTTGAGAATTCAAGAAGAAAACGATAGAGAATGAAAGGGATAGGATGAAGCGACATGGCCGCTAGAGAACAAAAGATGCTGAGCCCTCGTAGCAAGATCTTTTAACAGGAGGAGTACGCGCATGTGCACTTGAGTTACCAAGCTGGCTGGATCCAAACAACTTTAAAACTCTAGGATGTAACACAGCATTACAAGAATATAATACAAAAATTTCACAGGTTATGTTAATTTTCTAGTGGCAACAAGAAACTACGTTTTAAGTAGTATTACAATTTTCGTTTTTCTGCAGCAAAGTTAACTAAAAACTTCATAGATAAAGCAAACTAAATTTGTGAATAATGAGAATAAGGCACTACATTAATACTGGACTGTACTTAGATCACATACGTGAATGATTGCATAAATGTCGACTTTTCCTCGATGTAATAAGGTTAAACACCCTCCCTGGTCAGAATATACGATTCAAAAAAAAATTCCAAATTTGTTAAGGCCCACCCCCTTTTTTTTTACCGAATTACCATAAATTGCTATTAAATGCCCATGGGCTGTTAAAATTAATTAGATAAAAATAGGAGGTAGGTGCAAGGATGATCGAGTACTCTCGCCCAATACGAGTGTGAAATGTAGCATGCGACTATATTGTTCAGTAAAAAAGTGCACCTTGCACGGTGCAGGGAAGAGCTAGCGTATTCAGTTGATGCAAGATTTTTGTTGTCAATGAACGGGAAGTATATTTTAGAAGTACGGAGTCTAGATTTGTGACTGTGTATCGTGGATCACACCAATGTGCAGAGTAATCGGAGGTGAACGAGACCGAAGAGAGTGGCCTGGACCAATAACAGGTGGTGAACAAAGCTACAACGGGGATGACAGTCCGCATTCCGCTGTGTTCGACGAGGCGGCACTAGCGCTTTCCAACGTGATGATTGTGAGAAATTTAGACGGCATCGCTGAAGATCGTGAACGAAAAATACAAAATGACTCTGCCAAAGAGAGATCAGTCTCCCGATTTGATTTGGGAGACAGACGAAAAACTTCCAGTACAAGCAGTGCTCCCGAAGCTGATTCAGCACGTGGAAACAGTGCCTCGAAATAATTATTTTTCTTTATGTATTTCCCTTTACCAGGAACAAATGAACGTGCGAGCCCACTGTGTGTTTGTTCCTGCCTTTACTAATCATTTTATTGTATCTAGTAGTAGCGTCGCGTGTAGCCAAATGTAGTGACGGTAGTAGGGCTTCTGTATTTTCTCTACCAGTTACATCATTTATTCCTTTAGAACTGGGCCGACTAATGCACTTTCCATGCTTGCTAGAGTAGTCATCCATGCAGATCAGTGGGTAATCTAGAAATGGCGCATATACGAACTTCTTGGAACCTAGATCTGACTTTCGTTGCATTGTCGTTTTTTGTTTTGGTATGTTTTGTGGTTTTGAGCTCTAATGCTTTATCCTGTGTGCTAATTTGTAGGAGTGAATTGTGCGTCGCTATCAGGCAGTTTGAGTGGGTGGTCTTCGTGAGCAAATAGCAAATAGATGTCGCCAGTACCTCTCTCATGCTTTGAATTTCAAGGAGTGTCGCGAGTGGAAAATGTATGTGTGAGAGACCCGGTGTTGGGTAAAAGTACGGTGCGATAGGGTGCAGTAAGTGAGTAGCATGGTGCCAGCATTTGTGCGACTAGGACCTCAAAGCCCCGGTCAAGTGTGCGCTGGTGCTCCGTGGCTAGAGTGAACGCATTCAGAGTCTTGTTTAGGCCTGGGCATGGTGTGAGGGAGTAAAGTGCCCCGAGTGGTCCGAGCAGTGAGAGATCCTTGGGAATACAGGGACGAAACACTGAGCGTTGTCGAATTGGCATACACTGAGGTTCTTAAATGAGCGTGAAGACGATACAGACATCCAAGATTGCATCATCTCGTGCACAAGATTTAAAGGTTTTGTGAAGCTGACTGCGGACGTATTGATTTGTCATTCGAGGAGGATGTCACTGGATGATGTAGAGTGATTCCTGGTGGCACAGGGGACTCTTTTGACGTGGTGCCATGAGAAGAAGACAAAGCTGTGGTATGCGAAACCTGGGAGCCAGAAGGGACGGAACGACCCCTTGAGTTGTCGTAGTGGAGCAACCATATGAGTACCGACTGGTTTTTGAGTTGGCACAATGCTGGACTTGCCAGGGTGGAGTTGGTGGTAACGGCGAGAGCCAGCATACCTTTTCCTTTATCAGGATTAGTTTAAACTTCAAATGGAAGATGATCTACTTCTGAGGCCAGTGTCTCGCTGGAAGCCCAGAGGAAGTCCACTGTGGAAGAGAAGGCTGTGTTTGTTGCACGAAGGTTGTTGCAGTCCACGGAAAAAGAGTGCCCCGTTGCTAGAAGGGAGGCTATATTGACGTCCAGATGAGCTAGATCGTCCGCAGAAAGTTCTAGTCCTCGTAAGGTTTCCGATCAAGGAAAGGCGGCACCTGGCTGAAAGGAAGAACCTGGGAACGTACACAAGCTGAATTGGATGCAGTCTTTTCAGTGTTTGCCCGATTACAGTCGTCCTCAGGAGGAGCAACATCCTTTGTGTTTACGGTTGGGGTGTGTGTAACGTTGCCTACGGTTCCTCGATTTTTTTGTCAGCAATCCTGCGGTTCGCTTGAGCTTACACCGAGAAGTGGATGGTTGTGATAGCGAAGACATGACTGAAGGAGAAGAATGTCTGGTCGGCTGGTCAGCAGCAGGAGTCCTGGGCAGGGAAGACGTGCGATGCCGGTCCTGTTTGTGCAGGCAAGGATTTGTTGGTCTTAGCAATCTTTTTGCGTGTTAAGGTTGTCCTTTGTGTTGAAGAGCCAGATTAGGAGGGTGAACCTGTTGTGGCGTGGTCGCTTCTAGCCATGTGGACCAGACCAAGATGGGCCCGTTTTTGGGCCTTTTGGATGGACCAGCGCGAGACCTCTTTTGGTGCTGCAGAGTGAGAAGCCACTTCTCTTTGGAAAGTGTCTTGCATACGTAGCATTTCTTGTTGTATCAGTCACAACTTCTGTGATGGTGACACTAGATGCGGGTCGAAATGTGGTCGTGGTACAAGGAAGCCTGGGCAACAGCACCTTTCTGGACTTGGAGCACGGGTCGAACAGGGAATTTCCATGGGATCTGGTATATCTTGGTCATCCGGAGGTTCGTTATTGTTGGCGGGATCCAATCGAAGGAATATTCAAGACCAGACGTTACGGAGCCTGGAATTGTGAAGAACGTGCGCCAGGAACAATGGCCGCTGCAGATAGAGGATGCCGATTTTGCGCCAAAGTGATTGGGACGTGAGGGGAATCCCCAGGAACTGCTGGAGTCATCTAAAGGCGAAACTGAAGAAAGAGCTTGTCTGTTGGTGTAGGGAGGAGTCCGCGGAACGACCGTGGAAAAATCCCTTGGTTCGTGGAAAAATCCCTTGGTTGCAGGGAGACACCCGTGTCCTATGTTGAGGCGTAATGGCATTCTGAGTTGTGTGGCTCCCTGTTAGTCTGAAGGTTGGTCAAGGGAAGGAGGCTGTTACCAGCCGTCCCCCCGCAGCCGCTTTTTGTTTTATCAAGAAAGACTCCGTCCGTTACGTCTAGAATGTACTTGGTGAATGATTGTGGCTGAACTGTAAGTCTCACAGGAAAACCAATCCCGTTGGACAGTGTAGAAAATGCGACCTTGTTTAAAATAAAATGTGCGGTCGCTGAAGCAATCGTGGCCTTTTGTCGTCATTGTTATTTTGTTTGCTTGGTTGGTTGGTTCACTTTTTTTTTTTTTTTTTGATTAAGACATTCATGTTCATTTTATTATTAGAATACAATGTTATTCTTCGCAATGAACAATTTCAACGAAAGGAGAGACGAGCTTCTCAGCTGGCAGAGTCAGTCCTGGCATGTCTTAGCTTGAGACCGTCTTGATCCTAGAGAGACCCTAACGGGACCGTCGACCGGGTCGGGCGGTGTAAGTTGAATGGTGCACGAGGTGAAACAAAATTCAGAAGACGTAGAGCCTTGCGGAGAGAAAGCTTATTCTCTGTGGTCTTGGTTCGTGGATTCTTACAGTCTGGATAACCCTGCAATATGGATAGTGGTCTTGAACAGGATCGCTGGCGACCATGGTTGTAACGACAGGCAGTTTGGTGAACCGGGAGGAGAAGTAGGTGAAACGGAAACAGACAGGTTGACGATGGATGAATGAGCCAAGATGGATCAGATGGGTTTGGTCCAGGTTCAAGGCACAGGAGGTATGGTGAAGTGGATGATGCAGGAGATCTTGTTGCAGATGTGGTATCCGATAAGGGGGGCTGGTCCGGAATGGACGTTCTTTGCGGGTCACAGGCGATCGTAACGTTTTGGGACGTGCCGAGCGCAGGGTGCCGAAAACGTGGGATGGGGGTGGGTAGCCTATGGGCACTGATGCTGGCTGAGGTGGCACATCTAGGATCGTAAAAGGTGGTAGCGGAACCGAACGATCTGAAGTCACTAACGGAAGGCCAGAACGTGTCCAATGAAAGGTGCCAGGTTGAAGACGTGGCGTGAATGGTCGTGGAGACCAGGACGATCGGACAGCAGCATTCTAATAGGTGCCAATAACTTGTCTGCGAGAAGCGAGCCCGTAAAGTAAGATAAGGGTCTTCGCAATAGTGACCGTGGAATACGTTTCATGAACATTAGTCGCTAGGTGCGGCGAGGCGTGGCCACTTGTGAAATCCTAGGTGGACGCGAGACCCTATTCATGGTGGTCGGAGGACAGTCCGAAAGAGCACTTGAAGGAGCCGGTCGTGGGAGGCGAACCTGAACTCATTAGTGGTACAGGCGAACAGACCGAATCCTAAGGCAACGAGCATGCAGGTGAAAAAGCAACCACTTGATTTGGGGGACTGGTCGCTGGTTCAAAAGGAAGAGTTGGCCGCAGCGACGACTGTTGGTGAGTCCACGTTGGTGAGTCCATAGAACCGCAGTTGGGTCTAGAAGGTCAGGAAAGGCGGTGGTTGACAGAATAGTCAAATGCCCATAACCAACTGCTTGATCCAATGTTTCTAGGGGAGTTTGTCGAGCAACCACGGCTGTGCCGCACGTACTCAGAAGGACAAGCTACAAAGCTGGCAGGGAAGCGAATAAGTTTCCTCTAGGGGTAGATCACATCTGAGGCAGGTAATGTATATTGCATCGGCATACAGAAACTAAGATTTAAGGGGATGAAACATTGATTTCATTTAACATTAAACTTTTCGTCAATTTCTAGCAGGAAAAATTATGATCTAGTCAGAAATCATGAAATAACCTAGCTGGGGCGGCAGCTGCAACTACGTAATTTCATGATTTTTGACCTTAAAACTAAGGCTGCACCAATACTGGGTAGGATCAGTATTGGCAACTTTCACAGAAATATCGTTAACTCTTACACCGTTCGAGGTTACAATATGCGGTTTGCGGAGTAAATCACAGAGTATCATCCTAGCTATATTTTAACTGTGGGTTAGTATTAAAAAAAATTTATTTTAGGCCATTTAAAAAAAAGAAGTTGTTTCTCAAGCCCCGCCGCACGGACTCCAAACCCCCGGCACCGACCGTTAGTTTTTGGTTTACGGAAACCAGAAATGTCAACTCACGATCTGTTCTAACGAATTTTGAATTCACCGGACTTCTTTTTTTGTGTGAGTGTTCTTTTTGCTTACCAAATACTGTGATAGGGCTCCCGTGTAAACCGTCTTATTTGTTTGAAGTTTTTTATTAAAAAAAATAGAACAAAAATGGCTTTGTTTTAAATTACAACCCCTATATTATGGTAAAAAAAGTAAATAAATAATAAAAAAAAAAAATCGCCCGCCCGCCCGCACCGATTTTTTTTGTAAAAGGCTCGAGAAACAACTTTCTTATTTTAAGTGGCCTTAATAATAATTATATTTTTGCACTAAACGACACCATTGATGAAAAATTGGGGATAGAACTTTGGATATCGATATCGGCACAATTTTTAAAACCGGTTTGGTATCGGATCGGTAAAGTTGGTATCAGAGTAGCCTCTCACTAACATTTTAGTGAGGTGGGCCATAGCTTTGCAAGGGCTGTTAGGTGATTAATGGTAATTTTTTTTCAGCCCATGGGTGTTCAATAGATCTACGGCACATTAATTTATACTTGGCTGGGTTAGGTAAGTGCCAGCAGTGATGTACTGTTTTTATTACGATTGATTTTGATTTGATTTAAAATTGTCGTGTAGTTTACTTAGAAAATCAGGAATCGTCTTTGTATTGGTGAAGATATCTTTCTTTGTTTTTGAAATTGTATATGAACTGTGCGAACGAATTTTGATTTAATGGGCAAATGTAAGGTTACAAAACTAACGCCGCCTTATGGAAATGCATTATATGGATTTTTATTGTTTCACTGATTTAATAATTTGGGTTTTATTTTAATTTTATTTAACTAACCACATCATTTCTTCAACATGTACCCAGCTTATAGCTTAAAGAGACTTAAAGTCAGCCTAAAAAAATATATTTTGCTGATTTTGTCATGTAGTATTCTAAGTTTTTCAATTTTTACCAAATAACTTCTTAGTGGTTTGAGGTATAACTTGAAATTTACACCATTGAAAAGCTCGTTTCAAGCTGGTTAAAATGGTACATTGGAATGTCAAAATTGGTCAAAATTTGGCGAAAATGTGATTTTCAGTGGCCGGACCAAAATTAAAAAATGTTGACCCGCAAAAATTTTAACCACCCGCACGCGTCTGTAAACCAAACAATTAACTTTGCATGGCCTTAACCCTTTGAGAGCTGCGTTTTTTTTTATATCTCCAAAAAAGTAGGGGTAACCTGGACGGGGCTCGAACTAGCAACGTGAAGGAGATGTTAAACGTGAGGCACACGCCTCTACCAACTCGGCCACGGCCGTCTCTAGAGTCGGCTTGTTAAGAGAACCTAGTATTGTTGTCATTCCTGCATTGTTGGCCATCTCGCGCGTAGTAAGGACTCTGAGGTTTTTAATACTTCAACCTGTGTTTGGCCCGAGATTTTCTCGGGTTTAGCACTCAAAGGGTTAATTTTCATACTGAGCAAAAACTGAGCCTTCTGGATGTAAGGCTGCCTTAAAAAGAAATGCGTGGTTGCCTGGTGGTTTAATTTGCAACCTCGCCTGTAAACCAAACAGTTTTTTTTATGCGGCCTACGCACCATTTGAAAACTATTAAGAGTGTATTGAATGTCTTTGCAAAACCCAATATTTTACCAAAACTGCTTGTCAATACCAATCCAATTCGATACCAGTGCCAATATTGGAATTGGCAGAGCCTTGGAAAATAATCAATGCATTATGGGTGGGCACGCAGAACTTTTTGATTTTTTCAGTAAAAAAAGACATTTGCTCCACCTTTATAACCCGATTACTGACAAGACTTCTCACCATACAATACTGTTAGGGGTGTGTGATACTTTAAAAATGCAATGTTTGTTGCTCCCATGCATAATCGAAAAAGTCGAATCTGGTGAAAATGCGATAGTGTCACCAATTTTTTATGGATGTTGACATTCCAATCTATCATCCGACATCTTGGCGAGAGTGTCTGGTGGTGTAATTAAAAAGCCAGTGACTCAAACTCATTTTGAATTCTATCCTTTAAACTGGAAAACCATTAGTACACTCATCAATTCAGTCAGTTAAGCACTATCTTACTCTGAGAGTTTGATGCACTCCCGCCGAAGTGAAAGCTTCAGAAGGAAAAGGCGCAATCAGAAATTCCTATGATCTACTGAGCAAGAGGAATCACGGTGACTAGGGGTGTGCGAGTAGAATTATTTTAATTAGCGTCTAGCCGAGTTTGCAATACAAGAATCGAGTATCTGGTTAACACAATTATTTTGCAAATGTCTGTTTTATTTGTTAGTGTAATAACTAAGATGTTTAACGGACTGAGCGGATCAATGTCCACAACTAGTTTTCCAGTTTTTAGGATATAACTTTAAAATGGTTTGAGCTAGTGGCTTTTAATTTGCACCACCGGAAAGCTGTAGCAGAGACGATGAATTTGGTATATTTGAACATCAAAATCGGTCAAAAATTGGCGATTTTTACCGAATTAGAGTTTGGTTGAGATAAATCGAGTCGATTAGGAAACTCTCAACTCAAACTCGAGGCTCGCACACCCCTAATGGTGACCTTCTCATCTTGGAAATGTCAGAGTTAGGTTAGATCAGACTCAAAGCCAGGACCTCTGGCAAACGAGGTACTTGTGCTAACCGTCAGGCCAACTTGAGCCACTAGCACTATTATAAAGGCTACACCGAGACAATACCGATCCAATTTTAAATATATCCAGTTGCCGATGCCAATACAGATATCCAAAATTGAATCCGAACTTTTTACCAATTGTCTATCAATTAGTTTTCTTCAAAAGTCCAATAATTATTAAAATAATTTTAAAATACTATATGTCAGTTCAAAGTGCTATGAAGATCCTCACTGATTTCCTGAGCAAAAAAAAGCTGCAACCTGCATGTCGTAATCGTTATATCGTTAATCGTTAGTTATCAATATTTCAGCCAAAGTTGCCAATACACAACTATCGGCAACCGACTTGATCCGGTATAGGTACAGCCTTAACAATTTAAAAATAAACTGGCAAACAAAACTATTGTTTACTAAATACAAGATATGTATGTTGTTTTCAGACCTTTTCCAGTTTCATTTTTTGGCTCAGCATTCCTATTTGACGCTATTTTTTTTTGTTATTAGCAACACAAACAGTGTTAATCATTGCGGAGAAGCAAACATTGTCAGATTTTTTTTTTATATCAACTGGTAGAATGTAGAACCACAGTATTTACAAGAATTAACACTTTGCCCAAATTATGGTAAAAAAATATTTTTTTAATAACAAGCTCCGAATTATTCCTTGAATATTTCTGCTAGTAAATTACAGGCTTTTACAGCCTAAATCGCCACACCCAGAATTCCATACTTTTCAGGCCTGAAAAAAGACCAGTAAATACCAGACTTCTCCAGCTTGTGTACGAATCCTGTAAAATACTTGAACTCTCTCTTACTCAACCCTTCTGTTACAAATTCGACTCGTTGCTTGACGGTTCTACGCATCGGCTCAAATTCAAATTATTGTAGTAGCACACTCCTGATAAAAACAGTGTGCCAACAACTAAAAAATGACCGACAAACAGAAATTTGGTTTAACATTTTCTTTTTCAAGCTCACAAGTCCTCGAATACAGCCAGCCACTTTTTCACAAATTAATTGTTAACAGGTAAATTCATTTACTTGTATACAAATGAAAAATGTATCGTGCACTATTAACAGGCTGACAGCACGCAGGCACATAATGTGCCGTTATTGCACGAGTGAATGTAATGCTTCTCTGGCTGTAAATTTGGAAGAGGATTTTTTAAGATGGTAGTTCTACCCATCGACGGCTTTAAAACTGACAAAAGCTCCACATTGCGCAACTGCAAGTAGCGGGAATTAAATTTGGTGTCATTGGAGAGCTGCTTCGACATCTGCAGCACACTGCGATACCTTTGCTGGATCTTTGACTGCTTTCAACCGTTGAACAGTAGGTAAAACTTCCATAGTTTTTGCAAGTGATGCAGAATCTTCGTCTTTGTGAACCAAAGTTCCAATCGATACTAAAAACCGAAATTGGGCTTCCCCGTCGGTGATATGATTGGCTAATGTAGCAAGAGCAGAAATGCACTGTGATTTCCCTTCGATGTCCTGCTGCTTATACATCAAAACAGAAAAATTTAGGAAGATTGTACACACTGCAACTTGAATGTTCTTGTTAGGTGTTGGTAGTACCCTCATAATGTGACTAATGATGGAGTCCCGGCTGGTCAAGGCAACACGTTCACCTAAAGGTTGACACATCATGTTGCATAGAGTACGCATGGCCAACATCTGGTTGGCAGGTATAGCACCAGCTGTCAAATGTTCTAACAAGAAACCGAGAAACTGTGGAGCCATCTGATGGCTACAGAAGTGATTGTTGATTTTGTCCCATTTGATGGCTACACGAAGAACATCCAAGACTGGGAAAAGGATATCTGGAACAAAAAGACCACAATTTAATAAAAGTCACTGAAATAGTGGTTATGAAGGACGTAGATGGATTTAAAGATGCACTGAAAAAAAAAAAAGGTTTTACCCCTAAAAATAGTTTCTTTTTACTCTGGAAACATCTTAACCTGTTAATTATAGCAATGGATTGATCCTCAATGTTGCTTCCCTGGAGGTTTCTTGTCTGCTTGTAACCGTCTGCTTGCAAGCCCCCACTGCACCTGCGCGGCGAAGTCCTCCTCTATAAAAGCGAGAGCGTGAACGCTTTCATCATTCATTTTCCTCCAGAGGTTGCCTCGCGTCACATCACTCCTCGTTTCCCGAACTTTCGTTTTCGAATTTGGATTCTCCTTCGCTGAAGATGGCCACAGCACCTGAAGCTGCCGCTTCGAATGCCGCTCACGCTCATGCTACTCCTCAAGCTTTTGTCTCGAACCCCGTCCTCGGCGACATGATGACTTTCGGCCCTCGACCTCGCTACCCCCGAACTTAGATGAGTCTCTGCTCCAAGCTGGTCAACGGACCCCTCGCCATGGAACTCCGGACTTCTCCGAAATTTAAAATGAACTCCGATCTGCGAAAGAGTCCTACCGTGGGCTGCTGCATTACTTCAACTCCCGCCGATTCTAAACTCGCCATTGGATCTTTCGTCCAATTCGTCTCGAAGAGGCCGAAGTGTGACCCGCAGCGAAGTCGACTTGCTCGTCGAAACTGCCATCCGAAAGTACACAAACGAAAACCCGATCCCGCTCGCACTCGGAACTGGGTAGCTTCAACCACCAGCCAAGAAACAAAACCACTATAACGATCCCGTTCCTTTCACGCGTATCCAAACAGGCATTCAAAAAAAAATTGGTATAAATCTCAATTTTTTTATATTAATTACTGCTGAAAAACCTTAAGAGTTTAACTTTAATAACTTTAATTGATCAGCATTAAATCGCCCCTTCCGGGCATTACAAAATGCGAAATAAATAATTCATAAAAAAAATTAAAAAACACAAGACAGATAGAATAAGAACAACTAACACCGCCAACGACCTCAAACACTTCATTGAGAGGGTATAAAATTAAATTAAAATAAAAAAACAGCAAAAGGCACAATGGACCGCAAGCCTAGTCAAAAAAGTACACAAGTTCTGGTGTACCAGCGAAATGTTTATCGAAGGCATTCTTGAAGGCATTGGTGCTTGACGCGAGTACAACAGGTTCCGGAAGGGCGTTCTAAATGTGAATAACCCGGGCAAAGAAGGTGTGACGTGCCCATTGCTGTCGATGATAGTCAACCGTGAGTTTCAGCGGATGGCTGCACGTTATGTGCCTAGGTATTAACCAAGAATTGAGAGCGAAGAACTGGCCCTCCGTAGCCCCGTTGCATAATCTTGTAAAGGGTTATAGTGGCACCTCGAACGAATCTCCACCACAGGAAAGGCAGTTTTAGGACTTGCAGGCGTCTTTGATACGGGATGCCAGACAAATTCAAAACACACTTACTAGCCCGTCTTTGCACCCGCTCGAGCGCTCAGAGATCCTTTTTGTAAAGGATCAGTGGCGTACTCTAGGATAGGTCGGACGAGAGCGAGTAAGTTTTATGAAAACCTCCGGACGGCGCAAAGAAATACTGCGGCGGATCATAAGGGAGACCATGTTGGCCTTCTTGATAGTGGAGGCAACGTGAGCGGAGAAATTTAGGTTGTTATCGATGATAACTCCCAGGTTCACTGTTTGATTGACGGTTGGAAGCCGAGACGCTCCCCAAAAATAGTCCCTTTCGGGGTTGCATCGACCCAAATGCATCACAACCGTTTTCTTGGGATGCATCGAGAGTTTCCATCTATCACATCATTCATGCATCCTATTTAGACCGTGCTGAAGGTCAGTGCTTTCATTTCCAGTGTTAAGAATAGCACATGTTTTTGAATCGTTAGCGAACATGTTCATGAACCAGGACAAGGAGTTTCCAAAGTCGTTGAAATAAAGTAGAAACAGACGGTCCCAAAACCGAACCCTGAATTGTACCGCTTGTCACAGACGTGGCCTTTGAATGATGCCCACAAACTGTGTCCTATTTAACAACCAATGTTTGATCCAGGACAGAATTAGGCCCACAATTCCATACAGGCGCTGGTTGTGAATAAGGAGTGGGTGGGAGACTCTGTCAAAAGCCTTAAGACAATCCATAAAGTCGGTATCAACGGGGACATCGTTGTCTAGAGCAGTAAACATATCGGAGTAAAATTCAAGAAGCTGGTAACAGTTGATCGGTTTGGTCGAAAACCATGTTGCCCATCGCTCAGAAGACCTTCGCTAGTCGTAAAGGTAAAAATGTGCTGGTAGATGATTGACTCGAGCACTTTTCCCAGGTGCGCGGTGACACTAATCGGACAATAATTGCCAGGATCCTGCCTGGAACCCTTCTTGAAAATAGGGGTAATAATCGCGGTGCGCCATTCCAGAGGGACGAAGCCTGTGTCCACAAAGTGTTGGAACATCTCACTGAGGAAGGGAACTAATTTTTCTTGATGATATAAAAGGAATCCGGAGGGGATGCCATCAGTACCGGTGACTGAAGATGGTTTGGTCCTCCGAAAAGCAGAGATCACCATACTGTCATTAACAATAAGAGGGGGAATACACTTATTATGCATGGGCAGCACAGGAAAAATCGTAGCAGGCGCATTGAGGGTGACAAAGTTATCGGCAAACGTGTCGCAAAGCAAGTTTGCCATTTCGCCAGGTTCGGACTTCAACTGCTGTTTAGTGTCAAGCTGGGGGCCAATGCTGGGAGCAGATATCTGTGCAGATTTGGCGTACTGGAAAAAAAATTCTTCACAGCGGCCGCAATGCGTGACTCGAAATTGCCTTTTTCAAACCGCAGTCTGTTCTTGGGGTACTTATTCATTTCGTTATGGCGAGAAAGATAAAGGATGTCCCCAGAACGCCAATGTGACCAAAGCCTGATTCTAAGCTTTAAGGCCTTGAAAGTTAGTGAGGTCAGCCACTTGGAGTATGATTGGGGAGGGAATGCGGGTGAAGCTGCACTTACGGAGATAATCAAGGGTCTTAGTGGTGAAGCCGTGCCACATGGAGGTCATGTCGTAAAGCACGGCGTAAGTTGGCAAGACATAATGGGTGTAATTACAACGCGTGCAGGCTTTACAAATAGAGGGACGATAGGTTTGACAGACGCACCAGAATGTCGTAGTCACTGTGACCAAGTTTACCATTATGATCGATGGATTCCACTAAGTCGGGATCAGACAAAACAAAGCACAAGGTCCAGCATGGAATTACCCCTAGTAGGCCTACAGACGAGCTGAGAAAGGTTTTTGGCGAGCACACATTCCAGAAAAGGTTCCCCTTCAGTGTCAGCCATGAGGGTATCCCAATTGATGCCGCGTAAATTGAAGTCGCCCACAATGATCAGCTTACCCTTAGGCATCTGGTCGAGTAGGTAAAGCAGTTTCTGGTTATTGGCGTTCGTCGAATTGGGCGATCTGTACACAGTGCCAAACACAAATGGATGGATGCCAATTTTAAGGGTAATCCATGATGAACTTTCGAAGTCATGCTCAGTCATGGCGGTAGACAGAGAGTATTTTTGGCATATATAGCTGTGCCTCCAATATGACGACGCTGTTTGTCATTACGAGCAACGAGATCGTAACCCAGGAAGGCCGGCGGGCAGAAAGTGGCAGAAAACCAGGTCTCGGTGACAGCAAAAAGCTCGGAATGATAAATGGAAAGCATGGCAACAGCTTCGTCATACTTATTACCTAATGAACAGGCATTAGTGTACATGATACAAAATTTACGGCCAGCTGGGCAGTCACGTTTCGTAGCATAATTGATTTGAACTGTTTGTGGTACGACCTTGCGAGTGGGAATTAGTCATAGGATTTTCAGAATGTGGGTGACAAAGGGAGACACAGCAGGCAGCAGGGGGAAGGGGAAGTTGTGTGTCGGTAGGGCAGGCAGGGAATGCTAGCGCCCTGCCCATTTCCTGTTTTTTGTTGACGTGGAACGATTAGAGGTGTTGGCACTGGATGTTGGCAGTCTTCCTTTAAATGGCTTGATAAGAGTACCCTCCGGCCACGGCATCGTTTGAGCCACTGCTTCCAGATTGGCACCGTTGAGTTCGATGCAGAATGACGAATACGAGTCGTACTTAGTGTTCAGCTTAATACAGTTCATGTCTGCTTTAAGGTACCTACGAACTGCGAAAGATACGCCAGTGAACGTGGTGGAAGGTGCTAAACGACTGACAAATAGCTGTCGGAGATCCGTGAATCAGGGGGAATGGCAACCAGTGCTTTACGAAGGGCAAGTGAGCTCTCAGTAGTCGGTTTTGGAATTTTGGGGGCTGACTTAAGAGAATGGCTGTATGAAGCTTTTGTAGACGTGTTTGAGGTGGATTTAGAATGCAACTGCAGGTTCCTGAGTGTTACAGTGGAGAGGAAAACGGGAGAGTGGGAGAAGTGACTGGGTGTGGAAGATGTTGAGACCTAAATTAAGTGGAATTCCATGAAATATCTTAAAATCCACGATATAAAATGGAACCTAGACTCTGTAACCAACGTTTTACTCTTAGACAGAATGTGTGTTATTGAAATTTTTTTGGAAAGATAATAATTTTCCAGCATCGTGGAACCATGTAAAAACTCCGTCCTTGCAAATTTACCATTTTAACCACTCTTTCACCAGCCTTACAATAGTGGAAATTACAACCATTCTAAAGATAATCTAAAAAATAAAAACCCGCTTAACTTACATTTTTAAACAAACACAGCCTCCAAATGGTTAAGAAAAATTGTGGCCCACTGCCAATTATTGTAACATGACTAATGTTTAGTTACAACATAAAGTGCTTGTCTGTTGATTATTAACATCAACATTTTTACATCTTTACAGGTAGGTCGTGAATTGTCCAGAAAAGGTTTGGCTTGCATGTACTTTTTTTTTTTTACTGGGTGCAGCTTATCTGCGAGTGGGGCTGTGCTAGACAATACGGTATTATCATTATTATTATTACTGTTATACAGAAAAGCAGCACGGCATTGAACAGGCATACAACTTTTTACCACGATATTTACAACAAAAAAAGTAAGCTGCATGAACACACTTACCATGAGGCCACTGGAGCAATTTTTCTAAAGTGCTGATCTGGAGAGCTGAACAAGATGCGGACCTATCTACCAACTTGCACACTTCCTCTAAACATCCATCTTCAACTTTATGCTCACCATCGCCAGTCTTGGCATTAAATTCTTTTAACTTGCCTTTGGAACAAAAGACAATATGAAAATTAGGGATTTGCGAGTAGAAAAATTTTAATTCGAGTCGAGCAGAGCCGAGTTTGCAACAGAAGAATCAAGTATCGAGCCGAGTTTGAGTATTCGATGGGAATATTTGTTCGCAAGTTTCTCTTTAATTTGTTAAGATAATAAGAACAAAGATGGTGCTTAGTTGACTTTATGGGTCATGGTTTTCCAGTTTTAAGGATATAACTTTAAAATGGTTGCGCTATTGACTTTTAATCTGCATCACTGAAAAGCTCTCGTCGAGACGATCGATTTGGTATATTGGAATGTCAAAATCGGTCAAAAATTGACAAAGTTATCGCACTTTCGCCGGATTCGAGTTTTTCGAGTACGGACGCGAGCAGCGAGCCAAGTTCTAGTACAGGTTTCATACTCGGCTCGGCTCGAAAAATTTTTCGAGTATCACACATCCGTAATGAAAATGAACACTTATCAAATCAAACAGGCACATTCAATTAAAATGACTGATTTCCCAGATGTATGGGTCATTCTCTCGAATACCGTCCCCTATTCAATTTTTGCATTATTGCCTGCAAAGACGAAATTCCGGTCTAGTTTTAAGTGAGTGTCCTGACTACCAACGTATTCAATGATTGGCGATCCTGCGGGTTTAGATGCCACACATTCATAGAACAATCGTCATTCTTATTGTCATGGCATACTGTCAGGTGCCAACTACGTGGGGAGGATAGGCGGGGAATTGGCTAAGTATTCTATGGATAAAAACAGATTGACTCATTCATTGGGGGAAATCAGTCGTGTTTATCCTGGAATAACACTGTTTTGCAAAAGTTTGATGTGTCACAAAATATTGTGCATCTATAGCAAAAACAAAAAAAGCCGAAACTTTGCTAGATGGACGGCCGCAGAAGATGGGCGCCCTGGCACCAACCCTGTCTGCTTTGTCCGGATTGAAGACTAGTTATTTTCAAGAAATGGACAATCGTTTGGAATTTGTTTCTTAAAAGCACTGAGCCTTATTCGAACACAAGTAATTTTCTAAAAAGTTGTCTTCAAAATCTGTCTGCGCCGAGTAAATACGGTGTATAAATACTTGCACATCTTGACGTCTAATATTCTCCCGTTCAAGGTTTACTACTTACCTAATATTGCTGAGACATTAACTGTATCAAAAGTAAGTAAAGTAACCTGAGGCAAAAATTTACTTTGGGAATGCAATTGGCTGCGGCTATCTCCTAGAAAAATACAAAACACAATTCCTTAATACTAAAACTATACCAAATAATGTCATTCCATACAGAAAGTTCACAAAGTACAAGCAAAACATCATATGCATGTTAATGCTAGTTAACACGGAAAAACCCCACACAAATCTTTTCTTCCTTGTTCAGCTGGCTGCATCGAAACCAGTACTGTTTTTCAATGACTTTGTCAGAAGTAGCAATACACTGATTTATTGTTTGATAAATAACTGTGAAAGAGGTATTGTTTCAAATCAAATATTGAGCTTATCGAATCTTCAAAACATTGGTATGTCCTACATTTTGGAGCACTTGACATTTTTTTAAGAGGTCAAAGTTGACAAATTTTTGGGCTTGGATGCGGATTCAAGATGAAGCTGCAGGTACAAATTTGAAATAAAAATATTTTATTTTCCCATTGTATTGGGTTTTTTCTTCGAAATCACCGTTAAGCACCATGAGCATGTACAGGAAATTTGGTAATATAGGTCAACTTCATTATAACAAGACTTCTTACAACAGTACCTGTTGTATCCAAAGGATCCTTGGATATTGTTATGGAGTTTTCACTGCACAGTACTCGCGGAAAAGCGTTAAATCCAACATAACTTATTTTTTGTAAACGTACTTTTGTCCAAGGAGAGCGCTTTACTCTATAAAAACGTTTACGATTACGAGCTCATTCGCTTACCGTGCATAACGTTATCAACGTGAATAGAAGAGTTTTTTTTTTTATTTGTTCCATTAAAACTGCCTTTTCGTCTTATATCCGCGTGCAA
Source organism: Lithobius niger (assembly GCA_023313725.1). Classification (NCBI taxonomy): domain Eukaryota; kingdom Metazoa; phylum Arthropoda; class Chilopoda; order Lithobiomorpha; family Lithobiidae; genus Lithobius; species Lithobius niger. The sequence goes on along the minus strand of JAHWFP010150415.1, from coordinate 2,117 downwards.
ATCCATGACTCGGCCAAAGTTTGCCTAATTTTGAACGGATACACCATTCTAATTGTTTTGTTTGAAAGTTATGCATGGTGCTAATAAGAAGACGGTAGTTCAAATAGTTTTTGAATTCTCACATACGAGTTATGCTAAACGAGAACAGTTGTGTAGTATACTTAGTTACTTACAACGTTCGTACCCGTTTAAGGAATTATGAACCCGTAAAATAAGCTGCACCCCAATCCATTTTCAGACAGACGGGCGGATGAAGGAGACCCCCAGTACAAGTACCCATCACCACAAGCGCAGTCTACTGGGTCGATGTGAACAATGGCAAAAGTGTATGTAGGGTAAACCAAGCGCCGAGTTAGCGTGAGAGTTACAGAGCACATACCAGTGACCACCAGTGCAAACCAAACCTAGGGATACAGCCACCCATCGGACCAGATCCTGACACGGCATTAGTTGGGAGGGAATAAGAGTTATGCTTTGCTCCAAAACCAATTCTTTTATTCTCATTTATTCACAATTTAAGTCCGTTAGATCGTCACTCGTCAAAAATTCAATCTAGTTCACCGTAATTTTCAAAAGCACAATCTTTCATACCAGGATAGGAAGCAAACGCACGCTGAAAGGACAGCAAAGGCGCTGCTTCCAAGAATGAGCGATCCACGAGTCGTGATAACTTCAGATTTGGAGCACACTTCAGGAAAATAGCAGCAAAAACTGCTCGGTAGTTCCGATCATGAATCGTTAAAAAATTAATTTCGTAAAAACATGGAAGTTTTTATTAATTACTAAGGCTGTACCGAACCGAACAAACCGAACCGAACACGGCCGAACAAAGTGTGTTCGGTCTTTCCACGCAAAATACCAAACCGAACATATTTTCACTTCTAATCGACGGATTTTGATGTTTGAATACACCATTTTGAAGGTTTTTTCGCCAGCTTTCTGTTGGTCCAAACCACAAGTTCCTAGCTCTAACGGTTCAGAAGTTATAAGGGAAAATGTAAAAATAGTGGATATTTTTTTATGTTTAAACAGACTTACAACATCTATGGACTTACATGTCCATGTGAAAATACCTACATTTGTTAAGAAACTTGTGCTTTGATGAATCTTTGTGGACTGAGTTTTTTCACATTTTAGTTTAAGATAGATTGGTTGGGTACATTTTTGTTCGGTTCGGAAGTGTTCGGTGTTCGGCTTATAAGGTTTGTTCGGTTTGGTTCGGTTCGGCTGAAAAATTCTCGTTCGGTACAGCCTTATTAATTACTAATTAGTAAGAAGACTGCAATTTAAAAGGATGGTGTTAACTCCACTATTTTATGTCTGCGATCCAATTTTAATGAATGGGGGCTTGCCCCACCAGGGTGTTTAGAAGGAGATTTATGGTAGTATCTATCATAAAAAGGCAGCTGATACTTGTTTTAATTTAACGGCTACTTAAACAGCGCCTTACCTGTGCCGGTGCCTTGTCCTGGCGGAACATATCTTCCCGCACCCGTAAAAGGGTCTACTCCACTTGCCGTACTTTCTTGGGAGCCCCCAGGAACATACCGGGAGCCACCTAGAAACGTAAAAAAAAAAATAATTATTACCTTTGAATTTTACTAAATGTAACCGTTAATGATCAAAACTTGCACTCACCAGTAAACGGGTCAGAGATGGTGGTAGGTTGAGCAGGTCCCAAACTCATTCCTTTTGTATTCTGTATAATGAAATTGGCTACTTGATCCAGGTACATTTGATTAAGCTCATTTCTGTCAATGAATCTCTGAGCAGCAAACCAGGGATCCTCGCTTACATCATAAGGAAGTTTTAAAGCTGCCTTGGATTCATCAATGTCAACATTAAACACATAATCATACTCCTGCAACAAATGACAAACAAAAGTAGTTACAGCAAGAAAGGGCTAAAATAAAATGGTTATAAGGCACTTGGGGGAAAAAGTTGGCTCTCAGCCTTGGGCTATAAAATTTGGTGCAGCCGCATGTTATTACTTTATTTTTTTTCGTTTAACGCCATTTTTATCATTCCCACCGAATATCCATGACCATAAACAGGCTGCAAGCCTCAGTTAAGCAAGTTGTAGTAAATAACCAAGCGGTCTAACAGCGCACACAAAA
>JAHWFP010150414.1:8078-20131 GCA_023313725.1 Lithobius niger | reverse complement strand
AAAAAAAAAAAGGCCATTCATTCATTTTCCTTTTCTCCTTAACTTTTTTCGGCTGTACCTGTCTCCTTACTACTCTCCCCCTCCCCCTCCAGTTGTGCTTGGTAATTGGAAATTAATGTTGACTGGCGTAAAGAAATATTTTCTCTGGGTGGGGGCAAAATTTTATGCTTCCCTGCTAGAAAACTTATGACCACTTCGTTTGTGCTGGCCACTTCATTTGTACTGTACTGCACAAGAACAGCAGCAGTGCCAGCAACACTCAAGTCAAATGTCAATAAATCGCAACACATGGCAACGCTAACACAATCAGTGCTGCAGCTAACATTTTTCAAAGGAAGGGGTGCAAGAGTAAAATGTAGAGCCCCAAAACTAAAGAATTTTGGGTTCATGATTGTGGCCTATTTTATAGTGGTTTTTGCTATGTTAGCCTAAGTTATCAAGCTCCTAGCTAACTACCGATGCGGGGGTATGAACCCCCTTCCCAGTGAGTGTGGGTCCAATGATAACATGGGGTTGAGTGGCATAATAGTGAGCATTGGCTTCCTGCCAACACTGACCTTTACAGCCTTTATTAAACATACAGGCCACACATCAGGTTACAGGAAGTGGCTGTGGTGAGCAAGTACAACTAAAGGGAGTGCCTCAATAATGGAGGCACACCCACAAAACTTAGGACACAAGTTTTATGTAAAAACATTCGGCCACCTGTTTTGAATTCTGGGCCCCATTGCCTCCTGGGCCTGGGTACCTTGCACCCTTCGCATCCCCCTGAATTACGGCTCTGAACGCAATCAATCACTTTACTGCCACTTCCATGTAAAGAACTGCACCAAACCAACCCCGTGATGGAAACATCACGGAATCTTTACAACACCCATGCGTAGCACGGGCTTACATCTAGTGTTAAAGATGTCACTTAGAGAATATTGAAGTAAGCATGGAGGCCCAGCACAGATAAACACTTGTAGCTTATCTCCTAATTAGTATAATCCGATTTTAATACCTGTGTTGGCATATACATTTGCCACCTTTCATATATTTCTAATTACATTCATTTGTCATAATTAGAACTGACACCACATCACTTTAAAGATGTAACATGAGATGAATTGAAGAAGAAAACATGGAGCTACATCATAGCTAAACAGTTGTAGCTTATTTCTTAATTACAATAAACCGTTCTATTTACTCTTATTCGTATATATATATATATATATAATCTCCATCTTTCATCTAAGCCTAATTACATCCATTTATCTTAATTAGAACGGCTACTGCAGCAGTTTAATGACGTAACTTGTGGTAAATAGACGCAAAAACTCTGCAATGTTGCCACCATTTTGGCCTCCATCTTGGTTATCTTGTGTGGAGGTCTGGCACCATTTTAGAGCCTTTTGTTTTTAATTCGGCATACCTTAAAACCGAGCAATTGACAGCAGACTTAACATACATTAGTATAATTTTGAATTTCTTTATAGTATGGCACCCATTTTAAATGAAAAATGGTGGCCATTTTCGTTTTTGGACAGGTTTCAGGTGGGCACCCCTTCCTAAAAGTTTCTCATGGGTGTGGACATGAAGTACACCAAAGATAATGTTATCCTCACAAAGTGCAGTTTTTTTTTTTTTGGGCTTAACACCTAGGACTTTAATGAAAAAGGCCAAAATTGCCCTGAATCGACTCACAGAACTTAAAAGCTTGCCAGTTTAAGTGACTGAATTAAAAACTTACTTGGACATTTTTGAAGGAGAAAAAAGTTTGGTAAAATGGCAAAGTGGATAATCAAGAAAAAAAAGGCGCTGAAAACAAAAATAACTAGGGGAAAAAATGCACCCTGGAAAAATGTCCACTCGCAGTAAACTGAACTACTTCCGGAAGCTGGGAAAGTTGGAAATGTTCGTTTAAAAGGAATTTAATCTAAAACTGACACCTTCTGTGATAGGCTACACATCAGAATCGCAATTAACAAGTAGGAATGTTTTTTTAACAAGAGGCGCCTGTGTATGATTTTGAATGCAGTTTCTTCTGATCTTTTCTAATTTTATACGCGATTTATTCAATTTTGGGCGAAATGCAGTTTCGACGTATTTCAGCTAACATAATTTTTCAATTGAGTATTTTTTTCTGCAAGGGTTTTTTTTTGTCTTTCTTTTTTTTTACAAAAATGGATAATGAAAATTAGTGATTGACGTCCATCTCTGTTCAGTTAGTATTTAGGCACAACTGTTTCGGTTTTATTTATTTAATTTAAACACAGTTTCTATTTAAGTGCAGTATTAGCACACCGGCAGTGGGTGCTTATTAGAGTTCGTGTTGCACGTTAATTTTTAAACCCCAGAATGGAATACTACAACATTTGTAACAATGGGGCAACAATAGGCGAGGCGCACAAAGCCAAATTAGAGTTCACTCGTACAAGGTGTTACGATGCTTGGGCGCGGAAAAAGTCACATTGCTGTTGCATCTTGTTCCATTTAATATTGTCAGCCAGAGATAAGGTATGGAGAACCAAAATAAAATTTTAGCCCCCTTGTTCAAAATTGGGCGGACGATAATACTGAATGACTTATTTAGTCCTTCAGTACGAGCTTCGGGAAGCCTTTTGATTGTTTCCGCCGTTGTTTGCCACGATATTGCATCTGCCCGCAACAATGCAAAGTCAACCATCCATCGAGATGACACGTGCTAAATCTAGACACACGCTAGTGTTCCCATCAAATAATAAGAGTGAAGAGTGAATGAAATGTGCACACTGGTGAAAGGGCGACAAAGCACAAGGCAGTATTTTGTGGTCGCCTTGCCCACTGGAACTTTCCCTAAATGGGTTAGAGAAGGTGGAAAATGGTAAGAGAGCACGTGTGTTCGTCACGAAGAAGTGCTTCAGTGTGACGATGGTGAAGTGCCTTAACAAATTTTGCAGAGAGATTCCGGCCTGTAGTATTACCTCTAGTAGGACCCGCCCGGCATCCCCGCTTCGCAGAACCCTGTGGAAAAGTTTGAGGGTGTCTGGAAAACGAAGTGATGTTTGAAGGCTGGTGCTGCATTGTTGGGGAAGCGATTGTTGCACTTCAAGTGGCAGAGAAGCTAACCTCATTGCGTTGGAAGTGTTGCAAAGCTTTTAAACGTTATAGGGTTGGAATGCAAACAGGTTGCAGGGTTGCGTTATAGGGTGGGTTGCGGCTGAGGTTGGCGCTAATGACCAAGCTGTCGACGTGCCGTTAAGTCTAACCCCCCCCCCCCCCATCAAATAATAGACATGGGACAAAGCTTGGGCGGAACATGAACATAAGTACGCATTTCTAATGTTCGGTTTTTTCGCAAACAAAATTGGGTGGACAGTGGAAATACCGTACACATGATAGATCAGACCGTACCAATACCAAGTACAATAAAAAGGAAACGGAAATATCCAACTAATTAACAGAACAAAAAACGGTTTCGCCGATTAGAAAAAAAAGGATTCAGGCTGTGCCCCCATACTCATATCTGTGAAGGTACACAAATAAAAACGGATTAAGAGTTCACTCGAACGCAACGAACTGTAATTTGAATACAAAGTCCAGGGAACAAGGATTGTGACATGCCAGCCTTCATACACACTTATAGTACACTAGCGGAGTCGCTCGCTCATTCTGTGTCGTCTCCCCCCTCCCCCCGGCTGGGGCCCCCCCCCATTTAATTTGCCGTTCGGTCGGTAGATGGCATTGTATGTTCGCGCTGCTGGCCGTTGCGTTCCGGGCGCAGCTACTACCTCAGCAGGCCTTGGCTGCTACTCATATAATTTGCCGTTCCGTCGGCAGATGACGGAGATGGCATCGTATTTCCTGCTTGCTGCTGCACTGCAGATGGCTACGTTGCGGATCTTGTGTAATTATATATATAGATGTGTACATCACTAATCAAACAATCAAAACGGTTGGATATTTCATAAAAAAAAAATACAGTATTTTAAATAAACTATATAACGCAAATTATGTGCACAACAAACACGCAAACGCTCACAAACATTAAACATTTCAAACACAAACTGCGTTCACCTCTGACATAACCACTGAATAAAAACAGTCCTTGTTCCCTGGAATTGGCGTTTAAATTATAGTTCGTTGCGTTCGAGCGAACTCTAATCCGTTTTTATTCGTGTTCCTTCAGAGCTGTGAGAATGGGGGTACGAGCTCTGTTTTATTTTTCTAAATGGCAAAGCCCTTTTTTGTTCAGTTATTTATTAGCAGGTTTATTTTCACGCTTTTTTTTCTTCTCATATTTATTTTTCCTCATCGTATTTATTTTTCCTCATTACAGTAACCTTTATCACCACTGATCAGTCAACAATACCAACAACCCTCCATCCGGAATTTTTCCCTTCAGTACTACTAGACTTTAGTGTGGAGCCTGACAAACAATATACCACTTTCAGCAGCTCTCCTACTTAAGGTAGACACTTTGTAAGTATACACTATGTGATTCGAAAGTTTTAGGATATGTTCTGGGTTATGACCATAATGTTGATCAAAATTTTCATAAAATTTGGTAAACAGTACAGTAATAGTATTGCAACTGTGTTCCGCCACTAGGGTGGCACTATTGGCACTACGGAAATGAGCGAACCGATGAGAAATCTTCAATTTCCTTTAAAACGACGAAAACCATCAACATCTTTATTATAATATCGGAGGCCGGCTAAAAGGAAAGCCTAAAGGAAAACCACTTCTGCCCTCCTCGCGCCCGCATTGAAAATGCACTCTCCCACTCTACCTGCAGCCAAAAAAGAGCTAGGCATGAGTGGTCGATCAATCTGACAAGTCGTCGGAAAAATGTCCCGGGAAATGTGACCGGCCCTGTGCATAGCACGAGTTTTCTCTAGTTGGTTATAAATAACGAAAGTCAGGAGGGTTGGAAGGCCATCTTGGTTAGAAACAATTTGGTTAAAGTCCGTTCCGCGCCCGGTCAAAAAAACCTTGATTTTGGTGGTGAAACTAAAACTAATAGCAAATAGCTATATGACTGACAGACTGTCTAAGCTTGGGAAGGTAATCCCTACATTTTTCCTACAACTTACTGTTGTAAGTTGCAGTACAAGCCCATTGAGAATGATCTGTATCGGATTATCGTTATGTGTGTTTCCCACAGCTACATAAAATGAGAAATAAAGCATCTCAGCAAAAATACCATGAGCCACATGACCGAATTCTAGCAAATAATAAAGCCTGGCCTATCACCTTGACGCCATGACCATTTTCGCTGAAGGGCTTACATTTTCATTTTCTTTCTTTCTTTTACTACTAGCAAAATTCGTTTCGTTAAATATGTTTAGGTCCTATTACCATGCTTTAAAATGCGGAAATTCGGATTAAATTATTGTCGAGGGCAGATCCAAGGAAGGCGCCGAAGAGACTGAAGAACAAGGGCCGGTGGCCCCCTCCGTATTAACTCGCAAAAATTCCGTAATGTTCGAAAAAAATGTAGCTATAAACTAAGACAAAAATTAATAAAAAAAAAAATTGAAAAAAACACTCAACAATTCCCCTCTTCCCTCCGCCCTTTATTATTTGCATCAAACACTGATGTTGAAAAGTCCCACCCCACGAAACACCAAAACATGCTACCTGCAGTGTGATAACACCTAACACTGAACCAAAACTAGGACCTATTAATCACTAGGATTAAATCACTTGGGATCCAGTATTCTTCTAAAGCCACCAAAAGTAAATTTAGGGCGTGGGAAAGGATTTAAAAAAAAAAAGGTCTTAGCCTACTGTTCATTTATTGTCTTTTATTTGTGTGGTGCCCTAAGCAATGTCTAATACGTGTTATTTGAAACCAGGAAAGGCCATACAATACCTACAAATCCGTCAGCTTCTGGGGCTCTGCCCCGAACCCCGCTGGGGGAGCTCACAGCGCTCCCCCAGACCCCCCTAGCTGGTGGGTGATTCGACATATTTTATCTGTCTGCCCTCCACCCCAGCCAAGTTCACTTACGTTACGTCCTTGGCTTTGCCTTAATAATTTGAAAAAAAAGTGGCCTAGTCGTCACCTTCCTGACTGGCCTCTTGAGCCACCAGTCCGCCTTTGATAGATGGTGATGTATATTTTCCAGCAAGGGTAATTAAAACTATTTATTTTAATGAGGAGCTAAACTACGGCAGTTTATCTACGTTGTAGTAATGTTTTTTGTGTTGCTTCATAACAACAGGGCTGCCACCTGTCATAAAATTCATAAAATTCATTGATTTTATGTCGAAATGTTCGAAATGTCATACAATTGTCATAAAATTTTGTTTCGTGTCATAAATATCATAAAATATTAGAAATTTCTAGAATATGCTGTAAAATAAATTCCCACTAAAAGGACATATCTTGATTTTATACATTTTATCCACCTATCACAAACACAGTTGTTAAGTAGAATCAAATTTAAATTGTATATTAATATTAAATTTTCGGAGATTAGTTATCTCCTTCCTTAGAATGTCCAACATGTCAGGAACGATCCAACAATTGATTTTATCAAAATGTCATAAAATTGTCATAAAATTTTGTTTTTATAGCCGACGAAAATATATACGACCTGTTTTTTATAGCGTTTCCCTCCTTTTGAGCTTTAATTCCCCTAGAAACTTAAAAGTTGGCTTCCAGGCCGGGCTTGTACCACTGCGCAGCCGTCCGATGGCATCATTTCTCCCAGGGCGTTCACGACGACGTGACTGCCTTGAGCTCTCCCCACTCCATCCTATTCACGAATCTGCCAGTCATCAGGAACAGCTGACTTCACCATCCTGTATATTGCATCCTATCTGACTGCAGTCGAAGGATGGCCTCTACTAGAATGCCCTCTCCTACCAAGGACCTTCTGGATCTCCCTGTTGAAGCTTTGCTCCCGGCTTCCTCTGCTCCGTCCTTAGGAGCGGGCAGGCAGAGGACCGACCCATCCTCTTCACACGGATCCGCCGGTCCTCAGGACCAGCTGGCTTCACCATCCTATTTGTCGCATCCTATCCGACTGCAGCCAAAGGATGGCCTCTACTAGGATACCTTCTCCTACCAAGGACCTTCTGGATCTCCCGGTTGAAGCTTCGATCCCGGCCACCTCTGATCCGCCCTTAGGAGCGGGTAGACAGAGGACTGAGTCATCCTCTCCTCGGACAAGGATGCTTCTATCTCCACAAGTGTTGCACCGTCGATCAGGCCGCTTCCTGTCCAGGTCCGCCATCCACTGAATCTACCATCCCCCGTCCTCCCAGCGCTGCTATCCTCTTTACAACAGAAGCAGCTAGAGGCACCTTTCGCAGGGGCCAGCCTGCCTCAGGACCTATTCCTTACATCTCACAGGCACCTCCATCCAGCGGACCGTCCATCCTACCCAGTGGGCGTGCAATACAAGGACATCCGCACTCTCCTCCGTTACCATTTCTGCCTTCACCGACTACTACGAACCTCTCTGTTCCTCGGACGGGCCCTCACACGTTTTCCAACCGCTTTGTTTGCCCGTTCATTCCCGACTTTTCGCCTTCATTCCCGACTTTTCGCCGATCCTTTTGCGACTCGGCCACCTCGCCTACACAGTGTCGCTATCACGATCCCATTCATGATGCGTCAGAACACGGTCCTGCTCCTCCTCCCTCGCCTGTCTTCATCGACTTGTTAGGTGACGAATCACCGTCCTCACCAAACTTCGACGTCCACTACACAGTCCTAAGACGTCATTCTCCAGACTTTCTGTCCCTCACAAGGTCTCTACTGTTCTTCGTTCCCAAAAAGTCTCCGTCCCTGGAATCGTTGCTTTGTCATCAACATCAACAGGACACCCAGGAAAGGCGTCCCTCGACTCGTCCTGTACTATCACTCATGTTCATTCCCGCAGTGTTTCCTGCACGTCCGCCATTATACCTCCTTGCCTTCAGCATCCTTTGGACGAACCTGGTGTTAACATACTGTAATCTCTCGCTTTACCTGCGGACATGCAGTTGGCTCCGTTCCTGATTTCTGTTTAAAAAAAAAAAACGGACGACAACAAAAGAGAAACAAACACAACAATCAGTTCGAATGGCGGCCCTGACACGACAAGCAGTCGGCTTGACCCGTTCCCATTACATCTCATGCCTCTTGTCAGGCCACAACCTGGTCCTCATCCTTCTAAGCACTACACTGTGTGTTACCTTCAATACATGTCTGAACGGCCCTACATTGCCAAGTTCTTTTGGATCGAACTTGGCCTCACACTCATCATTATAGCCACTCCGTTCCTCTGTCACTCCTCTTCGACTCTAGTATCCATTCACGGACACAACAACTCCTTCATGAGAAGTACATATCAATCTCCTGAAGACTCAGTCCTCCGTCCCTTTTAACAAGGACCTATCCTTTGCTCCGACTCCTTCCCAGGGCACCTAAGTACGGACTGGGGACGCATCCGACAGGACTATGTACTCATCCCATTCTTTGCCAACCCATGGCATGTCCCCTCCACACGTTTCATTCCCCTGTATTTTACGATTATGCACAAGTCGTACAAAAAAAAAGGGGTGGGGAAGGGGACACAACTGCACCACTGTCCCTGTACTACCTCTGTGCCTCTTCAACCTAAACTACGATCCTACCTACAGCGCTACAACCGCTGACTGTGCGGTGATGCCAAGTTCCACCACCAGGCGCCACTACAGTCACTCACATCGCGGTTCAAAATCCTGAGCGCCTAATGGTTTTCTGTTTCCTGTTCGTCGTTCACCATGTCCGACTTCTCCTCGTCTGAAGATCCTGTGCCCAACACCAAAGTAACGCCAGACACTGAAGCAACGGTTACTAAGGAAGCAAATGTGCCTTCACCCAAGGCATGTAATTGCCTGGGTTTCTCCGAAAACTCCACTACGTTCCATTTCGATCCTCATCCATGCTGTCAGTGACAGACAGTGTGACGTACAGGAACGTAACTGCCGTATCTGCATCTTTATGTGGCCAAGCCGATGGACATTCATTTGACGAAAGCAACATCAATCAAGACAGCAGATGCAACGTGCAGCCAGGAAGCGAGAAGAGTTACGAACCCTTAAACGATTCCAAGTACAAGCTCTGAGTCCGACCGCTCCTTCACTACCAAAGAAAGCCACCAAGCGTTCTGCGTCAGGTCCACTACACCCCCATTCATCCTCTGAAACAGCCTGCCCTTCCGGACACCAAAGCAATTCCTGCAGTAGCGGGAACGTCAGGGATCAAAACATCGGTAAAAATCAAGGTTGCTCGGCAACGTCTCCGCCCCCCACTAAGACGCCATCCTCAACATCAACCAACACTCTAAAACTGTCACTACCGTCTTCTAAGATACCACATCCTTCGGCGCCCTTATCCTCCCCAGCTCTTGTTTCGTCTGCATCCCCTCCGAAGAATTTTCAAACATTCTCTCCAGCGGACCTGCCATCCCCCTCTAAACCTACTCCGTTCCGTACCGCACCAGTGCTTCGAACAGCAATCACTAGGGATTTGCATCTTTCGGCCAGGGAACAAGAGCATCTGGACTTCAACCTAAAATTTCTCTTTGAATACCTGGATGGGTTTGTCACAGAACTCAACACTCTTCACTCCACTCAATCTAATGCTGCATCTTTACAAGAGGCGGCAGCATATGCAGAGGCCCTCCAATCAGAAAACGCTCTCCTTCGTGCTGCGAACGAGGCTTATTCTACTAACGAACTCGAGCTAATAAATCAGCGTTACCATTCCCTTCGCATAAATTACGCTCTGCTCCGCGCACGTAACGCCTGGGTTTCGCCAATTCTTGCTTCCCCACCTTGGAGGGCCTACTACTGCGCCCGTTCCCGTCGCCTTAGACTTGCTTCTGCCTCAACCACAACCCGCTTGCTGCTGCATCCTCGTCCTGCGGATACGTCCTCTTCACCTAACTTAGCCACACTTCATCTAGAAGCTCCCTTGCCATTACCGTCTCCAGTTCGAGATCCCTCGCCCACAGCCTGTGATTATCACACCCCGGATGACGATCCACCAACATCAGCCTCCGCCTCTCCTGTTACGCTTTGGAATGGAAGCATTTGCCACGAACCAATTTCAGAAAATCTCATCGTATTCAGTGTGGCAATACGATAATGCGCCAAGCTTTATCGCTATCTTCTACGGTATCAGTGGAACTTCATCGCATTCAACGGACGTGATGCCATGCTCCCTGTGTCGCGGCAAGGCTTCTGGTGTAGCTTTAGGATTTCGTGTCCTCCCCTAAACATCAATTTTTTTCATCAGTCTCCTACTCATTTAAGACTTTTTTGGCGCGGGTTCCGCTTCATCCGCTTCCCATGAGGGGACGGTAGAATCGCGATCCTCGCCTGCCCGTTTAGGATCTCGTCTTCACAAATCAACTTGGTCAGTCTACACTTCTCTTCGCAGTACCTGGCTTCCAGCAATCGACGTCTCTTCTTCCTCAGGAACATCAGTTTAAATCTATCCTACTACCTCACTAACCAACCTTCTGCATTGTGATCCAACAACGAAACTGTGCTCTACCTTCTGTGTTTACCACAATCCACCTTACGGAGACCATCCGCTTCTCGCATCCGCCGCAGTCCACCCCACCATGCGTTCACCATTCTCAATCACCCATCGGACACTATCCACTCTTCACGTCCACCAATCTACTGGAACATTCGTCATCCACCTGCTCGCTTCACATGCCTTCATCCTCCGTCCTGCGGACGGTACCCAATCCTCACTTCTCCCAATACCATTTGCAACACTATCCGCCTGTCCGTCTCACTCATGGGAGCAACATCTTCCCAGCAAGGTAGGCGATTTCGATACTTCTTTACTGATTTCCTATTTTGTATCCCACGGTGTTAAGACCCCTGCATGCGGTTCTTTTTTCTGCTTCCTTAACCATTACTAGATTATGATAATTTACCGCACTGCCTGACCTCACTTAGGATGTTTCCCTTTCCGAAACAGCAGATCGCTCCTCAGCCCGCAAATAGTTTTGGCTGTTAGTGAAATTTGTCTAGGACTCAGGGTTGTCTTTGTCAGGGATTAGTTCCCGGGGATGCATGCATGTACATGAGGGGAAAGCGAACCTAGCCCCCCTCCGAGGTGACAAAGTCTGCTATAAAAAAACAGGTAATGTATATTTTCGTCGGCTATGAAAAGAATAAAATTGCAGGCCCTGCACCTGCTTAATTTTAGTTTTTATTGCCTAACCGAAAATATACATTACCTTAAGTCCCACCCAGGCCTCCCCTCCCTAGTCTAGGTTCTGGATGAGGAGAAATAATGCCATCGGACGGCTGCGCCGAGTATATATAGCCAGCCCAGTCCTGTGCATACGCACTTGCGCAGTGGTACAAGCCCGACTGGGAAGCCAACTTTCAAGTTTCTAGGGGAATTAACGCTCAAAAGAAGGAAACCGCTATAAAAAACAGGTAATGTACGTTTTCGGTTAGGCAATAAAAACTAAAATTAAGCAGGTGCAGGACCAGCAATTTAGTCTTTTGTGTCATAAATATCGTAAAATGTTAGCAATTTCTAGAAAATGCTGGAAAATAAATTGCCCCTAAAAGGACATCTTGATTTTATACACTTTTTAAGCACAATCAAATTTAATTATATATTAAATTTTCGGAGATTAGTTATCTCCTTTCTTAGAATATCAACATGTCAGGAACGATCCAACGATTGATTCTATCGAAATATCATAAAATTGTCATAAAATTTCGTTTTGTGTCATAGTGGTGTTGCTAATCTCCGCAATACGAGTAAATCGTCTAGTTTGTGATACTAACCTGAAATTTGGCACAGATATGCAGTTTTGTATGACAAAAAAAACTGGATATAGGGCCAACTTGGAATCATGGTTTGTCAGCCACCATCTTGGAAAAATGGTGCCCGAAAACAGTTTTTCTCAATTATTTCCTCAGTGGATCACTTTTTCAAAATTTTCTTCAGAACAAAAATGGAAGAGGTCATAATTTCCAACAAGAAAGGTCCTTTTCATTTTCTTTGTAACTTTAACTGTTTTCTTAGAAATGCGTAATGAATATTTTGTCTGTCATTAACTGTTGCATTT
>JAHWFP010150413.1:117606-140089 GCA_023313725.1 Lithobius niger | reverse complement strand
AACCAACACACACTAAAGCAAACTTCCCAACAATTTTTTCCCCCATTTGGTAAAAAGTAAAGGAGAACCGGTGTTCAACGGGTAGTCGTAAGGGCTTAATTCAGGTAACCAACACACACTAAAGCAAACGTCCCAAGAATTTTCCCCAATTCGGTAAAAAGTAAAGGAGAACAGGTGGTCAATGGGTAACCCTAAGGGCTCAGTTCAGGCAACCATCGCACACAAAAGCAAACTTCCCAACAATCAAAAATAAAGGTGAACAGGTGTTCTGCGAGTAGCGGTAAGGGCTCAGTTCAGGCAACCAACACCAATGTGCACAGAAATTTCATTTTACACAACAAACTAGCCGACACGCCTCCCTAATTATTAAATGTAAAGTTGGTACGTCCACGTGCACCAGGGAGCAGGCGGTCAAGGTTAACGACACCACTGTCACTAGATGGCACCCATCCTAGCGGTTCAAAATCAACGTTTCAAAAGAGTCGATGTATACAAAAAAAAAGCACTTGTGATGTCGTTAGGATTAGCTTTACCGTTTGCTTTCTTGTGCACGTGGGCGCACCAACTTTACACTCAATAATTAAGGAGGCACGTGGCTTGTTTGCTGCGTGAAAAGATATTTATTTCTGTGTTCCTTCGCCTGTTGAAAGAAAGGGTTAGACAGAACTAGATATCGGCAAACAGCTATAGATGCTGCAGCTTGTCATTTGGTAGCAATCCCCCTTTAAAACCCTTTACGCTCGGCGAACCAACCGAACACTCATTTTCATACAAAAGCTAGTTAATGGCGTCAGATGCACTTCCAAGTCTCTTAAACAGCCAAGCCCTGAAGGCTTGTCTACAGAACATGCAAATCCAAATACAAACTCTTCCAACGACTCGGCGCTCAACAATACCGTTATGTCGTGGGGTACCATACAAAGTTCAAACAGATAGAGGTCCATGGACCATGTATGTCTTCCTCCTTTAAAAGTGTTCTTTCTCATGGCACCCACCATTGTTGTCCTCGTTGTTGGTCAGTTAGAGCACACGGCTTGTCCATTAGGAATTAGCCAGTTGTGGTCACTGTCCGTCCTTGAGCCAGCTCCCGTATTGCATCCACAAAGGAATTCTTTTTTCCCCAAACCCAATACTATTGGGAAGCATTAGGGCCCGTGTCGACGAAAGCAATGTCTACAAGCAACGAAGGCAACTGTTCCATCCCTTCTTTTTCTCCTATCCTCAGCTGTCCTTCTTGTTTCCAGGCTCTTATGAGGTTGGTGAGCCTTGCAGCTAATGGAAGCCATTGATGCGCCTTGTATGTCGCCCTGAATTACGATCAGACTCTTAGAGGCCAAGCAACGCGGTACAGCCTCCCTCTGCTGCCCCAAGGGCTCGTCACATTGTCCCCTTCCCAAACACCACAGCCACCCTCAACACCCACCCCTTGCCACCCTAGTGGACACAGTCACTCGCCTGATTGGATTAAGAGACAGCCTGGACCACCATGACCAACGCCTCTGCTAACTGACGCTTCTCTGGCTACTGCCACACATACAAACAAGTGAAGCGCACAGCGCAATGCCATTTGACCTTCCAATGAAGACGTCCTGTAATGGATAGCTGGACATCTAAAAAGGACCCGCTAAAAGACCTACTCATCAAGTTACATAACAGATAAAAACACAGTTCGACTTGGCTTCAGGTTGGGTCCTGGTGGTATTATCGCAAACCTATACCAATAAAGAGACACGGTTTCAGTTCTGCTTTTGGTTTTAGCGTAAGCCCAAAACTGAAATGAAACGGTATCAAACTGAATCCAAAATATCAAAAGTGAAACATCTCCCAAGTCAGTCCAGTCCTGCAGTCTGAAAACGGTTTAGTTTTGGACATTTATAGGATAATTATGATGAGCATGCTTGACGGTTTGCCTGTGTTGCATGTTTTCTAGCAATTTATTTATCCAAAAATATGTCTTATTTTGTTTGAGCGGGGAAAAGAACCAAGCTTACTTTCTGGAAGTGTGCCAATGACAGTTTGTGTCGACAAGGTTCGTCACAACAGTATGATTGGTACCGGGACTACGCACCAGCACGTTGATAGGAGCTGGTTAGCAAAACTCCAATCCTTTGATCACTGGTCCTGCTACAGTTGCGGTCGTCTTACTGCTTGGTGCACCATCACCTGGCTGACACACGGTTGCAACTCCTCCGTCTTCCCTCTCTTTTTCAAGAACCATTGGTTCTTTTTCAAGGTTCATTAATAATATCTGTACTACAATACATTATTATACATTATTCAACGTTGATGCGTTTGACATTTGTATTCTCGTAACAATATACACTCTACACATCCATCTTGCTTAGGCCAATTGTTACCAGCCCTTGACTACCAAAGAATGGTTACCATGTGAAGCTAATCCACCATTCCAACCATCCACCCTGAAGAAATCAGATACGTAAGGCCATTTTCGGCATTTTGTCAACTTCCTTTTAAGTTGTACCAGTTGGCAACCCCAATAAATCAATACCGTTAAATCTGAGCCAAAAAGCCTAATAGTTTTTTTTTTAAATTAATTTCTTTGAACTTTAAGTCAGCGGAAGGAATTGACTACTCGTGTGGCTCAACCGGCTCAATTTTGAACATTATCCGACTTTTTTGAGAGAAGAAATATCTGGTAAAGGGAGGAGCCAACCCAGGGATTTGAACCGGCAAACCTCCGATCATCGTAGGGAACGAAAGATTGTCCCGAATTGGCCAGATAGTTCCCATAGCCGCTGAAGGAGAATGACAGCCTCTCATGCTACCCTGGCCGACAGTCCTGGCAAGGACTTTACCAAGATCCCCTTTCCAGGGGTTCGGCCATATCTGCAAACCTCCAGCAGCCAGGCTGAGCTCTCTCACCGCTCAGCCACGATGACCACAAGGTGATTCTCAAGACTAAATTGTGTCCTTTGTTTAAGGAAGCTCTGTGTCTCGCCTGCCTGACGTCACCAACCGTCAATGTAAGACCGATACCAAGAAAGTACCTATGCAAGTAACTAACCAAAGCAATGCTGGAAATGACTCAGCTGCCGCAGGACCTCTGGTTATCTACCCTGTCGAATCCGGGCATTCTTTTTCGCCCTGCAGTGATTACAGGTCTCTTCGTTTGACCCCCACGTTTGGCAAACCCTAAACAACATTTTTTTTTCTCCATCAAAAAAAAATTTACCTTAGTATGGTTCTAAATTACGTGAGTTCAGCTACACATTCTTGGAGAAAACTGAACTGTTCGCAGAATAGCGTGAAATGCTTGCAACAAATTTCAGTCTTTTTATTCTTTTTTTTTTGGGGGGTGGGGACATCAAGGGGTGTTCAAAAGGTGAAGAGCAGAGCTACGCAGATTTTCGCAGGTGACTTCTCCCTCTTTAAATCATCCATTCCATAACACAAAATGCTTACATGCACCCCTAACACGAAAACAACGACTAATGATTCGGTTTCAGAGTGGGGAAAAAAATGGAAACACAGCCAGCATCCGACAAAACGCTGATTGGAATTCCCGGCTATAATCAATCAATCTCCTTACAAAATAAGTTAGGCACAGACGACGTCTTGCTAAATTCGTTTCGAGCTCCCCCCCCCCCCCGCCCAATCGCGTCACGTCACGTGATTGCGTCAAAACGTTTTAAAAGTTTAAAACCCAACGACGAACGAAACGTCTTTAGTTGAAATCGACCATTACACGTTAAAAAAAACAAGAAATAAAAAGTGGTGGAAAAAAAAAAGACTTTAATTTCACGGGGGCGCCTTCCCCTCTTTTTTCTTGATTTCCGTTCCAATTGGAGTCGAAAAGAGACTGCCAGACAATTACTGACTTCTAAGCTCCCCTCCACCCCCTCCACCTTCTTCAGGCCATGCTCGAGGAAATAATGGGACTTGTACTGTTGAAGCTTTCACAACACACTTGCTGCACTAATGTCTTACGTGGCACCAAGCATTATAATTAGGTTTTTTTTCTTTTATCAGAAAATTACCACTACCAATAAACTGCCCGCGTACTGGCAAGCAAGTAATTATGTAGTGAGCAAGTGATTAATGTAAACACCAATCAACAATTTATGTTAGTTAATACTGCTGTTCGTTGGCAAAATTTTATTAAGTCAAATAACGCTGTTTTTTAATCCAGAGAAGTCGTCCACAGCTTTCGGTTAGTTTTTTTAATGGTCGTCCGTTTTAAAAGTGCATGCCTCCATGTTGGCTTTTTTACATGGCTTAAGTTTTGCCACATGAGTTCAAACTTTTTTATGTTCTTATTTTTTCCCCCAACGTACGACACGGGTTTGCTACATTCACTCAAACGTATGTAAACGTTGCAAAATGTATATATGCGCAGGATGCTCGAAAATCTGGAGAGGATATTTTAACCTGACAAAATATTACGAAATATTAACAGTATCGCTTGGATTCGTGGTATCGCCGATCAGTAGCTCTTATATCTGGTTCAACGAATTAACGGTATTACCCCACAACATATTTATTTAACGAACAATGACTATCTTTAAACCCATAAATCCGTGTTCTCTTAGTCAAAAATCTGGAGTATTTTAACATACACTAAAATTTTGACTCAGGTCTCCATTCAGATTTGTTTCTCAGTCACACATTTATATTTTAAAGTCTCTGTTAAAAATAGGAGTTATTCGAAACAGGCCATTCATTGAAATCTCCATTAAATTAACGAACCATTAACAGATATTACAAAGTTAACAAACACGGCGGATGGTAGGTACGTTTAAAGTAGAATTTTATACAGTTCAGTCTCATAATCGAAACTGAAACTGAACTCCATTTAAAACCAACACCAATGATCACGAATTAGCATGGTGATGTATTACTAATTCCGTGTTCCTGCTTGCAGAAAAGGCTAAAATTTCAGCAGCACCCAAGCTTATGTGCCAAGCAGTGAATTCCACGCGGATATGAGCTATAAGGCTTTCTTTAGAATGGTAATTTTTGTTTTGTTAACTTGAGTGAATCTGGGTGTATTGTTAACCTACATTCAAACGGAGGCAAGCTAACACCCACAAAACTGGTGTAGTGTTGATACTGCTCGTGGGTAGTGTGACCTAACACCGACATTGCATGCAAACCAACCACAGGAGGAGCATCAGGGAAAGCTCAGAAAGCTTGACGGAGTGTTTATAATAATATTACGGTAATGTTCTCTGTCATTCTCTATGCGGCCAAATGTGGCACGATTGGTCGTAACCGTTTTCGGAAATGACCCCACGTTAAAAATACATTGGTTTTAACATCATGCCATAATATTATCATGAACACTGCATCGAGTTCTCTGGGCTTTCCAGATGCCGCTCCTGTCCTGTTGTTGGTTACTACCCAGTTGTCGTTGCTAGGTAACACTACCCAGGAGCAGTAGTTACTTTAAGCCAGTTTGTGGGTGTTAATTGCCCCCCCCCCTCACCCCGTGTGAATGTAGGTCAACAATACACACATATTCAAGCAACTAAAAAAAAATTTGCCATCTTTTAAAAAAGCATTAGAGCTCATATCCACGTGGAATTCGCTGCAAGGCACGTAGATATGCGAAGGATATCACTTGTGCTGCAATCAGTCCAGGCATGCGGCAACTTCGTGTGGAGCAACCTGATCCATCTAGAAGTACGGACGAAGGTGGCTGCTTCTTCATACCAAGGCCAACTGGAGTAGAAGTCACTTGTCTCGCTTCCTGGCTCCACGACCGTTCACACGCGCGCCGGAAAACTGACGCTATTTTAGCAATGCTTTAATAATACAAGATTTTGGCGACGTTGAAAAGACCTGGAGCCAGAAAAGGAAACTCTCAGCTTCTCCCACACACGACCTTCTGATAAGGTATGGAATATGAAGCGACGGTCACAGCATGGACACACCCATGCATTTCATACCCTGCTGCTACTAACAGCCACAAACCAGCACATAGTTACACTTAACGTTTTGTACTATGCAGTACAGGTTTAGCTGGGAGCGGAATCTTAACTTAGTTTCTATTACCTGCCAAAAGATTATTTTTTTTTACGAAAATATTAAAAACAATACGTGTGTGTGTTTGAATTCGGTTTAAAATTAATAAATACAGATGCAAACCTACTTACATTGCCTTTTGGATCTAATCCATTTAAGTCCAAAAGGCAACGTAAATAAATAGGTTTGCACCCGTATTTATTAATCACTTTTCCAGCCCATTTGGCTTTCAGTCGTGCTCATGAATTCGGTGTGCACAATGTAAGCACATCAGAATTTTTTTGCGAGGCACATTTGTAGAACAATTCTTATAAATCAAACAATCCCGAACAATGTCAACAAACTTCAAAATACGCCGAAGATATTTCTCAAAAAATTGTGACATCGGCGGCCGACGGTCGGTGCGATTGAAAATTTCGTCCTTAACAACCAAAACGAACGCTAGCAGCAGCCATTTTTGTTCGGGAAAAGCTAGGAATCGAAACGGAAGTCGCCATCCCGAAATGCCTCGCCGGGCTCTTCTCGTTTGTGTACACCCTCCCTCTATACTCCCGTCACTCCAGCGCTTTTCATCTTTCGAAAACGTGAAGCTTTCCAAAGACCAAAAGGGAGAGAGAGAGAAGGGAAAACGAAAAAGCTGGATTGTAACGGCGGAAGAGACGAATCATGTTTTGATTCGCTCACGCGCAGCCAAGAGGAAAAACGGAAGTGCATCTTTGGAGGTGGCAGCACCATCTCCCTTCACTTCCGGTTGCAATACGTCTTGTTTCGCGCCAAAACGAAAACGAGGGGCGAAAAGGAAGAAAAGAAAAGAAAGAAAAAAAAGGGAGGAGGAGGAGGGAAGGGTAAAAACGAAAAACAACAACTGGCGGGCTGTCGGCTGGCAGAAAAGCGGTAATAAAATAAAGCAGAGTCATATTTACGGAAACGGAGAAAGAAAAAAGGGAGAAGAAATACCCAACGCAAGCAGAATAAGAAAAGCAGACAAGATGGCGTCTGGGAAATGGCAAAGTCTTTCCCGAAGTGACATATCATTTGTAGCAACACTTAACGGAGTAAGGGGATGAGCAACGGTGCTCACCCCCGCCTTCCTATCCCCTCCCCCCCCCCCCAACCTCAAGGCGATCCCTAATCCATCAACTTTAATCACTATTTAAAATAAAGCAAATAGTACTGATAAACATGACATTAATGATTCTTAGATTACTGGTACGTCAAGACCATGACCAAGAAAAGAATATAAAGAATCAGAATTTTTACTCGTCAAATTATTTTTATTTCTCTGAATTTCCTTTGGTTTTATGCTGGTAGCATATAAGCATATCTTTATTGTACAATTTATGTCAACTTAAGCAATCTTTAATAAAATTTATGATGCAATTTATGTAACCTTAACAAAATGTATGCTACGACATCACGATAATTCCACGATTCAGATGAATGGTTGATAATTATTAACACACATTGTTAGGAGAAAAACAATGAACCTAAACTAAACTACAGCTGTAACAAAAAAAAACTGTTAACTGAAAACTACAACAATATACATTTTAACACAGTTTCTTTGCCAAAAAATGTTTATGTATTAAAAACATCTTTCGATGTAAATAAAGTAATTTTGAAAATCGGAATAGGTATTTATTAATGTAGGCCAACAATAATTATACAAACTACAAAAATAATAAATTCAACAATTAAAACAAACAAAAATTATTTACGTAGTTAAAAATATCTTTCAATTCAAAAATCTTTTGCAACGAAATCCATATTAAAATAATTTGTTAGGTTTCGGTTCAGTGAGTTTCTTTTTTTAGTTACAGGTTTCTTTTTCTTAAATTCTCCCCCCCCCCCCCCACCCCCCACCCAACAGAATATCCAGTTTAATCACTGTTCTGGAGGAAGCTTAAAAAAGTTAAAACTAATTTTTCTGACACGATTCATATTTTTTTTTATATGCCATCTATTCTTTTGCTAAGAATAATTAATAAATATTTAGACACGACTTTTAAGATCCCAACAATTTAAATGGTTTTATTTAATACAGCTGCCTACACACAGAAAATGGTTAAACTCGAAAGTGGCGCCTGCAGTGTTTTGTCATTCCTACTATACTATACATGCACACTTTTCTGACGAAGGATACAAATCACGAAATGAGTTAGCCTTGGAGAAGGGGCAAACGTTACACCATAGATTATTGTGTGCGCGGTGTATCTTGAGTCTTGCAAGTATTTTATGAGCGGCTACGTCTTTCTGGAGGGGGTGGCTTTAATCGATGGCCGCCATTGTTTTTGTAACCATCTTGGATATCAACAAGGCACTCTGCTACTGAAAACGTACAATCGATAATCTGTGTTCGTTCTGCGGAGAACTCAAGATAGACCGCGGACACTATAGTTAAACTTTACCAATAATAGAAGTTTAATTCCGATACTGTATTTTAGCTGGCGGAGCGGAGCCAATAATGGAGACTGAATTTCAAAATGACGGTTGTACTTTTGTTGTCTGGGTGGAGCCCAAACCAAAGGCCAGATCGCCATGAAATTTGCCAAGTTGCTAAATAGCCCCAAAAGTATTGCTGATCTCGAATTTGACGTAAATTGATCAATTATAACGATTTTTCGAATTTATCCATCTAAAACTCGGCATTGTAAATTTGGAATTCAGAAGAGTCAAGGAATTCCGACGAAGCATACACTGTGTTGCCGGTAATCAAGTGAACTTTTAAACACCGTCAAAATAAAATCATCGTTGCTTCCTTACAACTAACAATCTTTTTCGACGTAACTCAACGAAATAATAAATTTGATTATAGCATTTTAAGGCACTAGAGGAAGGCAAACATTTTACTTTTAGAAGGTTGCCGTGGCGAAAAGACGCTACAAATTACGAAACAGAAACTAAATGTGGGAGCAAACGAAAGTCTCTTAATGAATATGAAACGTAGCTTAGTTAGTCACATCTAAAATAAAAGAAATCTAAAATGGGAAAATGACCAGCAAACAGCTTCACACTAAAAGACAAAAAGCTAAAACGTAGCCGAATACGCATTGCATCCAGATTTTTAAGGAACATTAGCAAGTATTTGCAAAGTCATTAAAATGGGAGTAAATACAAATTTTAAATAGATTTCTATCCGCTCCGCCGACAATAGGCCCGAAGCCTGTTTCTAGTAATCATGAACCAACTCTCTTAAAATCCGATTCCTTTACTTGGGACTTAATTAAAATAGAGGAGAATCTACACACACAAAAAAAAAATTTAAAAAAATCCGAAAGAACTTCAACCAAAAGCAAGCACAAAATTCCCCGAAGTTTTTTGACGGACTAAAACTTTTCTTGTGCTGCTTTCATTTCTTTTGATATTAAAAGAAGCGGACCAAGAAGGGAGTACTGGGGAACAGCACGGAAGGGAGAGGAGAGAAGAGAGATGGAGGAGGGGATTACAAGGAATCTCTTTGGCTTCAGCTCCGTTAATTAAACAGGCGTTGACAACGAGCGACTTGTTTTCTCCCCATCGCGACAGACATGGGGCGCTCCTAGCGGCAGAAAACTCAACCTGCCTCTCATTCGTCGTCCCATTCATCAGCGCATTAATCACGTGACAAACCAAGAGGAAGGAAGTGCCCTTCCAAGTGGGAGGGAGGGGGAAAGGAAGAGGAATGGATTTCGCGTTTTTTCTTTGCTGTTTACTATACTAGTACCGGTTGGCAAGGGAAGTATTCACGCTTTAGTAAATAATGTGTTACGACGTGGAACACTTTCTTGTGTAATTAGATTTTTTTTAACCGCTGCAGAGGTTCGGTGTTGGACTTTTCGGAGGCCAGTCTGACCGCGGGCAGTTTGTTACGCTTCACTCTTCCGGCAGATAAAAAAGCTCTGAACTTTTCATAACTTGGTTGTCGTTTGGGCTTGTTGTCCTAGCTATATTTTTTGTTTATTTTTATTTTAACTTTATTGGAACTAAGTTAGGCTAGTAGTGCACGACTTTCGCCGACTACGCTGAACATTTGCAATGTGTAGACTGGGTAGTATTTGATTAGCTCATCGTTACCACAATCTACAATATTAAAAACGTATGGTGTGCGTGTGTGTTTGACCTCTACTACTCTTGAATCAAGCCACCTACAAAGATGGGAGTAGGACCAAATGAAAGGTAATTAAATTTCGTTTCGGTTAGGCCTATTTTCATCGCTGTAACTTGATATTTCGACCCCCGAAAAAACCTGCAAAAATAACGTCAAAGGTTGTTTTTTTTACCCTCATCATGTTTGATCATGACATCATAGTTTCTTCATGCAAACCTCTTCGAGCGAAGCGAGACGACGCCAATGGAGCGAGCGATGTGGCTAGTACAAGCTTATGGGCACACTAAACTAAATCTTGAAAAAACTGGTAACCAGGGATAACAATGACTGTAGAAATACATTATCGAAAAAGTTCACACAAAAATCTCACCAATTATACAAACTAAAAACACAATCCTTATCTTGAAATTTCGAGGAAAAATCGTCCCTCTTCTTTAGGGCGCGTTTATGCAGCGACTCGC
The DNA here is from genome assembly GCA_023313725.1 of Lithobius niger. NCBI lineage: Eukaryota > Metazoa > Arthropoda > Chilopoda > Lithobiomorpha > Lithobiidae > Lithobius > Lithobius niger. The sequence goes on along the minus strand of JAHWFP010150413.1, from coordinate 129,556 downwards.
CTTTGCATTCTCGCAGCTAGAACTCAATCGCGATGGCAAAGGTAACATTGCCATGGTAACAACGCTAAATGGATTAGCTAAATCCGACATCGTTTGAGTAAATAGTTGCAGGCTTATAATCCGTGCCAAGAATATAAAGAATTCCTCATGACGAAACAATTTTCCCAAACGCTTCTGAACTCACGTTATTTGCTGTTTTCGTTGCGAGGCGGCAGACATAAAACCGCCGCCATGTTTGAATTTGAGGTGATTTCTGGCTTCTAGCTGCAAGAATGCAAAAGCGAGTGGTTGCGTAAACGTGCCATCAGAAGCGGTAAACAACAATTGAAAAACGGTGACTACATGTCGAGGATCATTCATTTTGATCCTCGATATGCAGTGACCGTTTTTCATTCGTTGTTTTACGGCTTTTGAAGAAGACGAACGATTTTTCCTCGAAAATTTAAGAAATTTTTAATTTTTTTATGAATTTTATTGATACAACTCAAACTTTGTACAATGAAATGCTGCTTGATATAAAACTGCTTAAAAATTGAAAGATAACATTCGGGATGTTTTAAACCTTACGACAAAAAAAAAATTAAATGAAGTTTAACGGTCTCCTGTATTTTGAAGTTTTAAGTACCACGTAGCACTGTTGGATATTTGTACTAGAAAAAAAAAACTATCAAAACACGAAGAATAAGAATTACCAATTTACGTGCGACATACTTATTTTTGCTGTTTTTTCACACCCAGGTTTCCATTACAGTGCTATTTCTAAGGGATGAATTCGGGTTAATTTAAAGTACTGCTTCGCCGCGAAATAATTCTAGCTGCTGTAAAATGACTTACAGTAATTTTAATTCCGGAAGCAAATAAAAAAAATAATAATCACGTTTACAGGTATTGTAATGGAGTAAAAAGCACGGTAATAGATTAATGTGAAGGCAAACCAAAAAAATACATAAAAATAGAAACAACGTTTCGAAAATTATCAATTTTCGTCTTCAGGTTAGCAATAAAATTAAAGCATGGCAAAAGCCACTAAGTCAACCTATATTAAAAGCATAAAAGTACAGACCGTTTTAAATGTCTGTTTTATGCTTTTAATATAGGATGACTTAGTGGCTTTTACCATGCTTTAATTTTATTGCTAACCTGAAAACGAAAATTGATAATTTTCGAAACGTTGTCTGTATTTTTGTGTAGCACTGCTTGGTTTGCCTTCACTTAATACAGGTATTGTAAACGGCACTGGTTGTTCAGCCGTAGTCCATCTCACAAGTTATGCTCTCTAGAACTAGCACTACGATTTCATGACCGGTAATTTGTGCTATTTAACAGCGAACAACCAGAATTCGGGCTGCAACACACGGATGGTTGTCTTCCCGCTAATCCTGGGTGCTGGGCTGGGAAGTATGCCATCGCAAAACAAGGGGCAGCACTTCCTTCCAGCCTTCCGACAGTATCTCCTACATCGTTTTTGACTGTCACAGCCTAGTCTTCGTGGGTGGAGGAGGCGGGAGTGTAAGGGGGAGGGGGGGGGGGCGGAGAGCTAGGTTGCATTCCCACCTACTCACCCTTATTTTTTTTTCGTGAAGTCTAGCATCCCCAGGGGTGCCACCCACGCCGCGTTCATGGCTCCCTGACGGGGCATCCTCGTCTGGGATTGTAGGTTCGATCCCCTAGTCATAGCTGAAAGGAACATCACGAGGTTACGAGGCGCGGGTCACAAACGCCGAACTCGGCCCAGCGCACGGGGGGAAGAAGAGCCGCCAACGGAAAATGGACCGTGTACGAGCAAAGAAAGAAAAAAAAATGAGATGGGGGCCCAAGGTTGTAAAAAAAAAAGTGTTGTAAGAAAATGGAAAAGAAGGAAAGAGAAAAAAAAATAGAGCCGTCAGCACAATCAGGCTAGTGCGCAATTTGAAGCTTGTTTTACGCCCAGTCGTACGACGGCGCCCTGGCCTTACTTACCCCGAACCGCCAACACAAAAGTGGCAGGCAGGCAGGCAGGCGACGCCTGGCGAGCGAATTGCGCCGACACATTGTCGCCGCCTCGTTCACAGTATGGGGAGCCACCAAGTTCAAAAGTTGCCAACCATCGACGGCTACTGTATAACACTTGCGTGATATAGACACACGCTACTGTGTCGTGCTAAGGTAAGGGGGATGGGATTGAGGCTGAATGGCGCAACGACAGCTATGTCATTGGCGCCAATCTCAGTCACAGTGCACTGGCTGAAGATGGTAAGGTAAAGCAACGGTAATCAATACTCACTTGCAGAGTCTGACATCTTGACTCACAGTATGTTATTTCACAGCACTGGGTAACATTTCCGTAGATCACAAATATCCGGCGTAGAGAGATGTTTATAATACATTGGTTTATTTTCAATAGTCACAGGGCATAAACCTAGATGATTTCTGCCCAGTGCTCCACAGGGATGGGCTTTGCTGCTCCACTTTTCTGATTTTTGCCCAGTGCTCTACCTCGAATTTCGACCCCCCCCCCCACACACACAAATTTTGAGGCAGGAATATCATCTTTGAACACTTTTCATTCATGCACCAAACCTCCCTTCTCAGTAAGTTTGAACCAAATCAGAAAAAAATTGTAAACGTTATCGTCATCAGAACAGAAAAATACGCAGACGAAGAGAGACACGAAATCCAAAGTCAACAGAGTATAGGAGTCTTGCTTCACTTGGACAAACAAGGCAGTACAATACTGGAATTTGTCTAAAATCCAGCACCTGGGATTTCTGTTTCATTTTCCAGTACATTTCCATTTTCTTAAAGGATCCGTGCAAACCTGTATGTCTGAAATTTCAAGATAGCGCCGATTTATGGCTCTGCCGAGTCGGAAACAAACAGTCAATAATAGGTATAAAGGCGTCACTGGGTATTCGAACGAAACATGGTGCTCTACTACGCTGCAGGCTGGATCTTTGGTGAAAAATAGCATACCATCATGACAAGATTTGTACCATGTGGTGGCCGAAAACGCAAAGCTACGCAAAATTACAGTTATTGTTTTGAAAACTGCGACTAGATGCCAATTATAGTAGTCTCAATCTGCATACAAAAATGGTCTACCAGCTTCCGGCGCTGATGAACATGTCTTCATTGTTTAGTAATGCCCTCAGTAACGTCGCTTTGTCGCGGCCATTTTGTCTAAAATCGCTAAAGGTCCGACAGGCCATGAAGAAACATGTCACTACTCAAGTGCCTCTGAGGTCTGAGGCACCTTGTCCAATAAGTAATGCAGAGTTCTATGGCTCGAATCCAGGCCACACTATCTCATTGACCTACAACGTTACTGTACCTTAGTTTATTTTTAGTGTACGATTTTTGCTGTTGAGGTACTTGCGTGTCTTAGCGGACGATCTATTGCCGCCACATTTTTAGCGAAGCGCCGACTTCACGGCTGGCTTAAGCTCGGCCAAGAAATTAATGAACCGGAATGAGCATGGGAGGAATTAAAGATGATAAAAATAAACAACATAGGATGAATAACGACGCCAATAAACGGTCCCAAACGCATAATACAGATGAAAAGTCCATAACCAAACATGTTTTACTCATCGTTTTAATGAAAATCGCTCCGTTAATAATCGCCGGACGGACGGAGAAACGGAGCCGGAGAACGGACGAACGATGAGCCGAAACAAACAACCAATAACAGGGCGAGTTTTCAATTTCGTCGGTTGCCGCCAGCAGATAATAATAACACCAACAACGACGACGAAATCGGTATATACGCCGCCGTCTCGAATGCTCGCGAGCGCGTAACGCCATAACATCGTAACAACCGCTCGTGAAACGCTCTTAACCAACAACTGCAACACATGTCCATTACCGGAATGCATATTATAATAATAACTCACTATTTAATTACAGAAACAGTAATGCACCCCCCTCTTCCCCCCCCCCACACACACTCTCCCCGCACCGATCATAAGCCTAAAAATAATAACAAACAGCTACATCGACTGCCGAAACCAGTAAAGGTTTTTAATCACTTTTTAATCGTTATCAGGTTTGTTGTAAAACCAGGGCGCCCCTCCCCCCCCCCCTTCCCACACGAAGGGAATAAACGCCCGCTTCAGATGAAACAGACAATTGCCCTAACGGCGTCGAGATCCAATTACTCCCGTTACGGGCATCCCGCTGGTTAAGAGCCATATACCCTTTGCCCTTCTCTGCGTGAAAGCTGGAAACTATATATATATCAGTGGTAAGGGAGAGCATGAGTTTTCTATAGAAACAGCTAAAGGAGTTCGTTCGTTCTCAATACCAATGCAACAGCATAGAACTTTATGGCTTGTTGGCAACCGACTTTATAGCTCCCGTTTCTGACCATTATAGGCGCCAAACTTTGCGGAGAAGTGTCCTGCGATCCGTGTAACTAGGGCCGCCCGCCGCCGGCAGGCACCACCGCCGCCGCCGCCACTACCACCGGGCCGGCCAAAACGGCGCAGGCGCACAGAATAAATCAAAGGCCGAGAACGGTCAAAATGCCAACACCAAAAGCCGGAACTACAACACTGGAATTTCCTCACTGATCGTAAAACAGGCAAGCGCGCCAAAAGAGGTCTCGATTATAGTCTTAGAAACTCGGGGCCCAGGAACGCGGCAACCCATATTATTTTGAAAACTCCAAAGTCGGTCTCAAAAGCATAAAAGGAAGGGGGGGGGGGGGGACGTGAGGTATTTTTAAAGTTTTGTGGACTTATTTTAGATTCGAAATGTAGGCTCATCTGCTATAGAAATAATTTAGCGTCGGTTCCTTCAATGCTTTGGTTCAATTAGGAACTGGCTGCAAATGATATAAGCATTTTTATCGATATTGCGCTGGAACCGGCCATATAACTGTAAACCCAATAACGATAATTTGAGTTTTGGCCCAGTTTCACGTGGTAAACTGTTATTACGTGAGGGCTGATTCTGGAGCCGCTCCTGCAATGGTACTCCCCGCTCGACAAGCCATTGCGCCTGACCAAATAAAGCCTTCAACAACCAAGGTCATTCATTGGTCCCAGATTATCTCGACGCCTTGGATCATGGCCCTACAATCGTCTGCCCCCCCCCCCCCCATAAACTATTTAAACTACCAACCACACATTTGTAACAATGTTGCATTTGAGAATTTAAAATACCATGTCAGGTGTTCTTGATGCTGTGGTTTTCTAAAGGGATCCGAACCCCAACCAGGTTATCTGTCCCACTGTAGACGACGACAGGTATCTGCAGAAATCCAAAAGGAAAGTTCAGGATCTTTGACATGCCGCAATCGACGTGAGCACGAGACACCGTAAGACCCACATCAGGTGTAACCAATAGTGTAACAATTCCTGTTTTCTGGAAGCTCGACCTAGCTTTGTTTAGGGTTACCGCTGGTCGTTTTTTTATTCAATAAGTATTCCTAAAGACACTACAGAATCACTCCCTTTTGAATCATGTAAGTCTTTTTCGGTGATTATTTGTATTAGTTAGCGTACTAACGGTCCCATATTGCACAATGAACAGGTCCACTGCCAAAATCCTTAATCAATAAGATGTCCGTAGCCAAAACCAGTGGAACATGTCCATAACAAAATCATTGAGACAGGTCCATTTCCAAATCCTGTAAACCAATCAGATGTCCATAGCAAAACCAGTGAAATATGTACAGAACGAAATCAGTGTGACAGATCCACTGTCGAAACCGTTAGACCAGTAAGATGTTCATAGCCAATATCGGTGAGATAGGTCCACTGCCAAAACCTTTAAACAGTGAGATATCCACAGACAAAATCAGTATATGTCCCTAACAAAATCAGTGAGAAATGCCCATAACCCAAACCCTTAATACATGTCCATAACCAAAACCCTTAAGACATGTCAATAACCAAAACCCTTAGTGAGATACGACCACGTAACAACCAAAACCCTGAGGGGGGAAGGGGATTGAGGCTTAATGGCGCGTCGACAACTTGGTCATTAGCGCCAACCTCAGTCACAGTGCAGTGGTCCGGGTTGCCACTGCACCACACATTACAGAGATGTTATCCAAACCCCTAATCTAAATCTTGTCATACATCTGTACCTCCTGCAAAAATTGAAAAACACCGGACAGGAGGACCCTGAGATAAAATCCGTAGGTGAAACCCTTAAACCAGTGACATAATGTCCACAGCCAAAACCGATGAAACCAAACTTTGACGGAAGAAAAATGGAAAAAAAAACTTCGAAAATGAGGACTGGGTTCTGTGACTTGATGGAAAAGGTTGTTCATTTAGAATCCACAATTTGTCCAGCTACTTCCCGTCATTGCGATTAACAAGGAAACAGTTTTTAACAACTTACCGAGATCTTTGCTTACAAGCGGATCCCAGCTTTCTCAAATCCATTGAAAAACCCGCCATCTCGCGGGAGGCAAAAGCAGCTAAATGAAAAATCAACTCACTTTACATTACAAACTCCTACAGTGCAAGAAAAAAAAAGAGGGAAATTCTTTAATACCCTCTCGTTTTTGCACTTTCTTTTGTATCCATTTCTGCTTCCTCACTTCTACAAGAAAAAAAAAAAAACCCACTCACCGCGCAAAAAAGAGAAACCGTCGACAAAGAAATGGGACGAGAGATTTCTCAGTCTTCATCACATCGCTCGGGCGTGCACAAATTCGTACAAATTCATATAACAAAAAAACAAAAGCCGGCGGGCAAAATAAAAGCATACATAAAATTTTTCCCAATCTGTCTCGTCCCTACGCTTTATCCTCTTGGAAACGAAAATGGCAACGAATATTGGCAGTAGACGGGCGTTGACAGCTTGATGGCACCTCGCCGTAACCAGCGCGCTTCAATCAAACCTGGCCCCAGGGTATACAAACGTTTACGGCAACGACGTTGCTTCTAACACTTTTGCCCTCTTCCTCGATAAAATGGCGTCAAAAGCGCTAGACAGCAATATAGCTTGCAACAACGATGGCGACATCGTAAAATGGCCGCCGCCGAGCACCAGTCAGACAGTTACAGTAAACTCTTTTCCGTTTGCTATCCGGCTTCAGCATGCACGCGTCAGCATCAAGCCTTAGTTCTGTTATATTACGGTTCCTTCGCAGTCAAAAGACTTACGACCACGCCAACGATCATGACGGCGCCTCCTTCCTCTTCAGGTAATGCTGACGCGATACGCCATTGTCTACCAAACCAACAAAATTGTTAAAGCCGTAAGCGCCAATTGCTGATAGACACCAATTTCACCCAATCTTAAGCACAGACAAGTTGGCGGTGACTACGAAAACATCTTGCCAACCCGGATTTGTATTATTATTATACGTGCTCAGAAGGGGGAAGCGCGTTTCTTCCAGTCTAATTTAGTTGCATCACGAATTCAAAGGAGGAGAGGCCCATTCTATATACAGGGTTTGTGCAGGATTTTCTTTTTTAAAGGACCACATAAAGAAAATTACCAGGACCTTTTTTGAAGAGTTCTATTTCAAGTTTGAACCTGTATTACTAGCTATGCAGACAAATACTTCGGTGATGTAGGAGTGTTCAGGCCAAATTTTTGTAAACTTCAGAAAAAAATCGACAAACAGGAATGATAGTGGTGTTTAAGGGACTTTTTTGGAAAAAAAAAATACTCGAATACCACCACAGCACAACAAAACGTCAGTTCGACTGAAGAATTTTCGGTGAAATCCTATCACCTTCTTCAGAACCGCCGACAAAGATTAAGAAAAAAATCATCCAGTTATAACGATCGCGGGTTTATAGATCAGTGGTACCCGTGTGGAGCGTTGTTTAAAAGTGCCTACTTTTCGTTTGATGGATTTAATATTGTTCGATAATCCACTGCCTGAAATACACTTTTTGATTTTTGGGGTACACTGTAGCTGTTGGAATATTTCTTTGCAACCGATTTAACATTATTCGATGACCCGCCAATGTAATTGATGGATTCGTATATTAGAGACGAACGAAAGCAATGACGTCACCAGGAAATGGCCGGCGTAACACGACAACCGCTGCTACACCGTCGTCAACGCATAAAGTCATGACGTCACACGCGGCGACAACGGATGACGAAGAACACCTCCACAAAAGAAGAGAGAGAGAGAGAAAAAAAAAAGGTAGTGACACTCGGCATGTCCGCGCCATAGGAGCAGAATAAATTTCGCTGTACCGGGGGTGCAGGAGACCCCAGCTGGCAGACAGTATGAAATATGCAAGCCTCGGTCGGAAGCCCAACTGCATAGCAATCAGGAGTGGGCAGGGCAGGGCAGACGCACGTGACGGGGAAAGGTTGGGGGGGGGGGGGCCCGAACAGGGGCACGAGGACCAGGTGGATGGAACCATCTTTAAATTTTCACCAAGCTCCATTATCAACCGTTGCTGGAGAAGAGAAGCCAAGCCATCCAGCAGCGTTGTACCTTACCTCAAGAACCTCGCTACAGCGACAGCACAATTTTTACGAGTATCCAAACCTCTCAAATTTTGTGGCATAAAAAATTCCAAAAGCGGACACGCCCAAACCATAACTCTTTAAAAGGTTGAAATTTTTAACAAGCTACAATTTTTTTTTTCTCCGGCACTCTTACAACGGCCTACTTCGTTATTGCGGGGGTTCGCTGGACGCCATTGTGTGGCTTCCTAACACCCCCTCCCCAACCATCGTGTTCGGAACGCCGCCTCGCTTTTCTTCTCCATCCGCCGCCAATAAAGAGGTTAAAGTTATTTTGAAAAATTCACTTTCCACTCAAGTCCCATAATGCATACCAAGTTGCTAGCCAAAAAGCCGATCCAAGACTCGGCAGTTTGTTGGCAAATGACGGTGGCGGCGCTATTTTCCTAAGATCTTGCCCCTCAGGGTGTAATCAGTCTTTCCCCCAGTCACGAAATGTCGATTACGACTGGACCATCCTTCGTACACGCTGTCTTGCATTACGACCGTCGACTTTCTCATTGTGCGGTTATTGACAGTTCCAATTGTTTCGGAATCATTAACGACTTGGGCCCCTACGACGCACCTACATAGGTCGTTTTTGGATTTTCTCGATTTGTGTAGGTGGAAGAGGTTGGAAGGGAGGGGGGTGGGTGGGAAATAAGACGAAGCTTCGCGAAGATGTAACGGTCGTTACCCTGTGGTCATGGGAGACTCCATTGTTAAGTCGAATGTAAGGGCCCCGCACACTAAGCGACCAAGCTGCGCGACCAACGAGAATACTTACGGTGTACGTGCAGGGTTCACAGTAAAATCTTTACCTTACTTTCCCTGACCTACATTGTCGAATTTCCTTGACTGAACACAAAATCAGCCGAAGGTAATTAAAACAACATGCCAACAATCACTCTTTCCGACATTCAACTCATCCCGACAGAAAGCTCGGCACAGAAGCCACGACAAACCAGCATTGGGGCAGCTGCAGACAGCAGTGCAGAGCTTGTTGTATTAACACAAATACTTATTCCACACGCATTTAATTTTTAATTTCCCTGACTTTGCGTGAAATATTTCTATCTTCCCTGAGCTTTCTCTGACTCGTTTTATTTCCCTGACCTTCCCTGACTTTTCAGAAACTGTGAACCCTGATGTGGTACCGCACACTTGGCGACCGCGGCCAGTAAGTCGCAGCAGCCACTGGGATCCCGGGCGGCATGCAGACAACCAGAGGGCAACCATAATTGTCCCGTGTTCATTTTTCACCACGTGATCGAGAATTATCAATGAAAAACGGACGTGGTCGCGTGGCACGTCGCCGTGTTTTTGGCTGCGACGACCACTGGCCACACGACCTGGCCGCCCAGTGCACGGGGAAGGGGAGGGGGGGGCGGATAAAACGACGCTTCGCGAAGATGTAGCAGTCGTTACCCTGTGGTCATGGCGGAGTCCATTGTTAAGTCCAATGTAAGGGGCCCCGCACACTAGGCAACCAAGCTGCGTGACCAGTTCAAAACAGTGTTGTGAAACTCGCTGGTCATCATTTAGCCAACTGCCTGTCGCTGAGCACAAATGTTCTGTCTTTCGTATAGGAAGAAGTAACAAAAATCTTCCTTATAACTCAGGGAGCCATGAGCCATTGTTTGACCTTTTGGGAGTGTAGTTTTTCCTCCAATCTGAAATTTTCAAACCACTAGCGACATTATCAGAATTGAAAATCAAAGAGCTGCCCTCATAAAGTGATGTTTTGTTTGTGTCTCATGACAAGTCAACCCTCGTTCGTGCTTTTAAGATTTATGTATGTCCCATTTCGAGTATGCAAGCCCAGTTTGGTCGCCATATATCTAAGGGGACATTGAACATAATTGAATCAGTTCAGAGGAAATTCACGAGGTCTTTGGTGGTCTTGAGCCACCTATCTTACCCAGAACGGTTGCGTGTGTCAATCTTGGACTCTTGAATTAGTGAGGTTAAAGGCAGACCTGGCTTTTACTTGCCACGCATTAGGTTACACTACTATGCATTGTTGTTAATTGGGTGTGCCTCGATGTCACAAACACTCCTTCCCATGTAGTATTGTTGCGGTTGTGGACAGTAGTTTAGTTGTCCCACGCTTCACACTGATTTCAAACGCAAGCCAGTGGAAACCAAAGTGGTTGCATTTACAACCACAAATTGCAGAAATAAACCAGCAAAATCCAGTTATATTAGGCTAAAGGTTCCTTGGTGTAACAAACTTTTTCTTTAAATAGCGGCAGGACCACTAAACATAGTATCGGAGATTGGTTAGCTGCCTGATCGGCATCGAAAAATTCACGACTAAGGTTTCGATATCGGATCGGATTGGCAAAAACTGGTATTGGTGCAGTCCGGGTTGTAGCCATGGTAACGACATTTCAGCCACCTACGGCATTACTTGAGCAAATGTGTGCTGTCGTAGCAATCCATGACAATAAGATAACGAATTTCTGCTGAACTCTTATTTGGCAGAGCCAAAGCCAACACAAAACCGAAATTCCGGGTGAGTTACAGCATCGTTGCGTAAATACTTTACAGTTACTTTTACAAACTATTAGGTACATTAACTAAGCTAACAGGAATTTTATACGTCTTCTGGCATTGGTCGAACGATGGGGACCGCCGTTTGCACTCAGAGGTTCCTTTGCCTTTTGAAACAACGCCGAACTGGGCAACCGTGGTCCAAAATTCACGACGAGCAGCCGGCTTGGCAACGTGGGGGACAAACAACATTCAATCTCCCCTCATCAGCGCTTAATCCGATAAAAATCCCCCACTCTTTTCTAAACAGTAAGCCCTCTTGTTCCACACGTTTCTCAAAACGAACAAACAAAAGTTGAAGACAAAACAGAAATCATAACACTTTCTTTACCAAAGATTGAAAAAAGAACAAGAAAAAAGAAAAGTGCTTGTATAAGGACCGAGGCGAGGGGTGGGGTGGGGGAGAATGTGACGGTGCCGACATGAGCGTTTGGGGCTCGTAATCCTATTGGCTGAAGAGAATCTCGGGCTGGTTGGCGTCTTCAACGACCCTAAGTCCCCGTGATGATCCGGATGCCGGAGGAATTGAGGGCCCCTGCTCCCCCATTGATTTTTGAGGCCATAAAGAAGAAGCCAAGTGGGCTCCGGCCACCGGCCAAATCATTAAGACTTGCCTGGCCGAACGCTAGCCAACCTTCGACTGTCTGACCAGATAGCTACAGCCAGGGAGGGGAGAGGCCTCGGGCACGACGACGACATACGACTGTTGATAAGGTGCTGGTGGCGTTAGATGGGACCGACGATGGCAAACTCGGATAAACCGTAGTTTTGTTGTAGGTGGACGTTACTGCTAAATCTGGAAAGTTAAGATTTAGCGGCAATTTGCACTTTGTAGGTTCAAGATTAATTAAACTTCGTGCCCTAACTGCACCCATCTTCCATTCAATTCTTGCATTAAGTGAGAAAGAAGCTTGTCATAGCACACGAAAAATGAAAATATAAAAATCTTGATTAGTTCAACTGGCCGTTCGCCGGTCTA
>JAHWFP010150413.1:106722-117596 GCA_023313725.1 Lithobius niger | reverse complement strand
CGTCTTTCACGCCAACGCAAGCCGCTAACACGCTTCAGCGCAAAGCGGCGTGTCACCCCCTTCACTTGTGGGGCGGGCTGCCAGTGCCGTCAACAAAGCCAGGCAGCGAAGCGGCCTTGCAGGCTTCGGGGGTTGCTTTGGCAGTGGAAGGCGGAAAACTCTTCCCAGTGCTTAGAAAACAGCCTTTCCCGTTTCCCAAATCACAAGGAAACGCGCCAAATTCTCTTGCCAAAAAATACCGAAGACCACCATGGGCGAAGGGTTCGAGTATTTTGGCACCAACAACGCAAAGACACCACCTCCCCCCCCCCCGACCCGCTGCTTACCCTTGACGTGCTTTCATGTTGGGAAAGAGTGGGGGTTGGGGAAAGAGGGTTTCGGAAAAGACACTCCCAATGGAGGGCAGCCCATCATCAGCCTGATCGCGGACGCCACCAATCGCTGCCAGGATCTCACCGGGCTCACATACTAGCTGTAAATTTATTGCTTAACTGAGATGGTCAAGTGTTACTCCCAACCCTAGAACAGAAACTACTGATTTGAGTTACGTACTCAAGAAACCCTCGACAGTGAACCAGATTTGCCTAAATACGACGTCACACTGATTGCCAACTGGCGGAAATTCCTCTTTTTAAAGGACGTACGTAATAAGGATGGGTTCACCTACTTTCTTGTTTGTTTTTTTTTTTTTGCTTGGTACAAGCTACTGTTTTTTTTCCCTTACAAATTATTTAATAAATAACAGTAAGAACCTAAGACGGAATGTGCAGAACACCCGAAATAACAAAGGGCCCAAAACAGAACCCTGCAGAACACCCAAAACAACAAAGGGTCCAGAACAGAACCCTGCAGAACACACCAGAACACCCCAAACAACGAAGGGTCCAGAACAGAACTCTGCAGAACACCCGAAACAACAAAGAACCCAAGACAGAATCCTGCAGAACACCCCAAACAACAAAGGGTCCAGAACAGAACCCTGCAGAACACCCCAAACAACGAAGAGTCCAAAACATAACCCTGCAGAACACCCCAAACAACAAAGGGTCCAAAACAGAACCCTGCAGAACAACCCAAACAACGAAGGGTCTAAAACAGAACCCTGCAGAACAACAGAAACAAAGGCCTCCAAAACAGAACCCTGCTGAAAGGTGATCTTGACTACCTAGCAGTTGACGATAATCGTTTCTGACCCCCACCTTTGCTGATGCCGGGATTTCACCCGGCTGCATAGAACACTGCCGTCCTAAGAATGAGCAGGACAGTCCATCGCTACCTACACTAGGGAGGGGGACGTCGTTTTAAATCTCCCTGAGGCACGTTTCTCCACTAGCAGTAAATCCATTTGCCTATCCGGTCGCTCTTAGGTCGGCAGTAATTTATTCGTCGTAAATTCATTGCTTAATGGAGTTGTCTAGTGTTGCGTAGTCGTCACGCCGTACTACCAATCCGAGTACAAAAATGATACAGTTGCTTTAAGTTCTACCTCAACTTTGACCAAATACATGTGATATCTACCCCTAAACAAAACTTGTAAAGGATTCCCGCCAAACGTTCGGCCGTGAGAAATCGTGATATCAAACGCCAAGCTCTTTCGCCAAGCGAATCCCACCGGCTAAGACTTCACACGTTAAATGAAATAATTGAAAATTACGCAGTAAGCAATTTTCATATATTTCATTAAACCTTCGAACTATTACTCGGCGGGATTAGGTTGCCGAAAGAGCTTGCCGTTTGACATCACGACTTCACACGGCCGAAAAGCTTGGCGGAAATCTTTTAACAAGTTTTGTTTTCGGGTAGATAACTATACTGATAGCTTTAAACACGCCTAAGTAGTTTAAAATGGGAGTTAGGTTTGACCACGCCGACACATGAACCCAGCAGCACTTTTAACGCTGTTTACCTAACAGATAACTTGCCATTTCACCCATTGGCGGTCTCAATTTCAGACGTCATATTTTTGCGTATTGCGATTAACTCTTGCAGTCCCAGGTTTGTCGAGTTAGTTTCAAACATTTTCTGCTGAAATCGGCATTCGACTAATAAACTTGCATTCCTGCCTTATCTGTGTTGTTGTAAACACTTCCCATTAAATTGAGCATTCATTTCCCAAGTGAGGCTGTACTAAACCTACCTTCTTACCAACGGATGCACGGAACTATAACTTCTCTATAACTTCTTAAGAAAACCTTCAAACATTACGAGATGAAATGTTGTCGACTAATTCAATATCCAAATACATTCAATTTCCATCGACCCAAAACCAAAACACGAACCGCTCTCCCCGTCGTTGTTTGGCTTCAGTGATGTTTGTTTATCCAAATGTCATTCCTTTTAACTCCGGACTTTGCTCCCGCAACTCCCTAGCCACCTCCTACCCCTCTCCTATCTGATCATGGTTCTGTAATCAGCATCCGTAATCATCCTTCGTGCTATTTAAGGAGCAATTTGAAAACCAAATCAGCTCGAGCAATTTACATCAGTAATCACGGAGTTCAGGTGCTACATTAAAGGTGTGATTTCTGGAATGAAAGCCTGGAATAAGCGCACGTAAATTACAATTTTTTTTTGAGTAAAAGAAAACACGATTTATGAAACGCGGTTCATTCATTAAGTAAGTTCTTGCCGATGAGTCGACGGTTTTTAGTGAAACGTTTTGGTTGTTAAAGTAAATCTTCCCGAAATAGTAAATAGTGAACTCCAGAGAAGAAGCCGACTTTGAGGCCGTGTTGTACAGATATGTGAGAGCAATAACGTCAGTGGCTCGAATCCTTACATTTTTTAAGTATTTTATTCATTGTTTTGTTTTTTGACAAATGGCTATCCACCCTTCTCCTTCTTTTCCATTCGACTGGCGATACCATCGGGGATCTTTGTGTCCCTGGCAGGTCTAACCTTGGTGGTAAGGCAGTTGAGATCCTAACCCACCTTTCCTAATTTGATCCCACCTTTCCATTGGTCATTCAATTAAAAAAAAAATTAATTTTTACCTATATGCAAGCTTTTTAAATTTTATCTTGTATTAGTTTTTATTTTCCCCCTTCGCATTCCCTATCTTTCAAGGTTTTTGTATAGTTTTTATTTACACACATTTTAAACGCAGCCTCTATTAAGGCTGGCAGTCAGCGATCTAGGGATCTTTGCCAGACCTGCTGCTCCGACAACAAAATGATTATTATTATTATTATTATCCCATTATGGTGATGCTGTTTCTTCGGTTTTTTTTCTTTTTTTTTGCTATCTACTTGTCATTTTGGGCACGAACACAACGTAGACTTCTTTGTGTTTGATGCTGATTTCTACATTGGGTGCAATGTTTCCTTGCACGTTAGTTGGGTTATGGTAATGAATGAGAAAAAATATACAAGTAATAACGCTACTTGTAAATCTCTAGCACTTTTACATTTGTAGTGGAGTGTTCTTTCCCATCAGAAAATCACGCAACAAATTTCTTGTTTTAAGTGCCTGAGGGGTGGGTTTTTTTTTTTTTTTGGGTGGGGTGAGCAAGAGGAACTCTCATAGTCCTTAAGTCGATTCTTTCGAAATTCATTTTATAGCGTTGTTGACAATACGAGATCGTTTTGGTCTTGGTTAGGTGTCATTCAACCTCTGTTGCTTCACGAACTTTTTCTTCTAAGGAACGTACACTGCACCCAAACAATTAAGAACCAGATCAGAATCCTGCAGAATACCACTTTCGGACAAATGACCAACAAGTCGAAGAAGCATGGTCCTACTTTCTTGGTTATATCTTGGTTAGGTCGCTAAAAATTAATTAAGTGGTTCTCAGGAGTGGTACTGAAAAAAATTGACGCGAGCGGGCAGTGTTTTTTTTTTACGTTTTATTCGTGATTTTTCAGATGCAGGCGAAGGCTTTTTTTTTTAACCAAATAAAACGAAATCGGTAGCGTACATTTTGTTGCGGAGTACAATATCTGTGTTTTACTGACAGGATCAGCATGGAAAAGTTGCACACTCGATAATAGATTCTTTAAAATCCCAGTTTTTCGTTGTGACTGACTGCTGAACCACCCTTATATGCATTTTGACACAATCTTGTGAATGGAGGAAAGAGACGATGTGTTCATCGGCTCCAGAAAATGTTTCCGTGAAAGCGGTGATGCGTGATCGGAATTTTGTTTTAGACATGTCATAAAAAACGTTTCATGCGCTAAGAAAATACCCACACGTGCGCTCCTGAGAACCACTTAATTAACTTTTAGTGGCCGTATATAAGTGGTTTGCACAAAAAGTCCATTTTGCCAGCCCTCCTGACTGGCCGGCTAAAAATCGTTTCTTTTGCCTAGGAAAACATACATAAACAGGTATTGGATTTTTTTTCCGAGCAACAAGAAAGTCCATTTTGTCGGCCCTCCTGACTGGCCGGCTGAAAATGGTTTCTTTTGCAGAGGAAAAAATACAATAGCTGTCAATTTTAGCATTTAGTGTCTAATGCTAAATTAACAGGTTATGCATGTTTTCCAGTGGCAATAAGAAACTTCTTTGTGCATGGTTCCATTCCCCCCCCCCCCCAATAATGGAGCCAAAATAGCAAGGGACGTAAAACAGAACCCTGAGGTACACCACTGTCGACCTTTCGTTGTTTTCGTTCGTCTTTTTTCAAACAGAAGCCCTTTCGGTTAGTAAAAATACAGTGTTAAACAAACACGCCATTCAGTTCATTTCAAACAGAGAACAAGTTCCCCTGCAAGGAGCTTATTCATCCCACGTGGCGTTCTGCAACTGGCGCAATCTAGTCTCCTTTTGGCCTGGGGCTAGCTGTCCATCCAACTAGCGGTCGGTCCACTCTTTCTTTCATTCCCTCCAAATAGGATCGATTCTGGTTCTCGGTCCCGCAAATCCCCTGCCTCTTCCTTTTTTCCACCACATTTAAGCTCAGAGATTTCATTGGTGGCGTCAGCGGGCCTGCTGGACCTCCGGTTGCCTGGGCGACCGCAGCAAGCGTCATTTTAATAGGCCCTGTCCAGCTAGCTATTCGTTCGGCCCCCTCAGGCCCTCGAATGGCCCTCGCTCCTGCATGAAGTGGACGGACAAGAATCAAAAATCAGGAAAACAGGTTGAACTATTTCTTTAGGCTTTGGTATTAAAAAAAAAAAAGAAGATAAACGGCCTAGCTTCAGTGAGTGTACGATGAGAAATTATCAGCATGGCTTAATTGGTGGAATAACTACTCCCTGCGCAGGCGTATGTCTTCAATAAATGAAATGGTGAGCGATGATGAAACGGATTCTTTTAATCATAAATAAAAAAAAATGTATGACCGTAACAACCTTTTGCCACGCTCAGAATGCTTATTGCAAAACTGTTTCCTTCTAACAGTGAATCTTATAGAGAAAACAACCTGCAGAACGTGCAAAACAACAACGGGCCCAAAACAGAACCTTCAGGTACACCTCAGCCAACAATATATGTCATTTTTCATTAGAAGTTTAGAACCAACAGAATTTTGGACGCTGGGGAAGGGGGGGGGTATTGAGGCTTAATAGAGCGTCGACAACCTGGTTACTAGCACCAACCTCAGTCACAGTGCAGTGGTCTGGGTTGCCTATACCATTCGAAACAACAAATACCTGGAATTTTCTATTGGGTTAAAATTTCTAAAAACATCTCGTGAAACCAGTACCTACAGCCAAAAGTTTGTCTCGTCGCCTTTTTGCACCCCCAATCTGATAGCCAGAAAGAGTTCATGCGCAGTCTTGGTACAATTCAAAATGTAAACCCCATAGAAAATATTACCTTTTTTTTTAAATACCTTAGATGCTATTAGAGCATAACAAGCCTTCTGCTAGATGTCACAATTTTTAATTCATGCTGTCGCCAAAACAGTGGCTAAAAATCCGGAATGACATTGTGCCGATCGACTCAAAACGAAGACACTATCAATACCCACTCCTAGTCGATACAAAAACATCATCACAACATCAATCTAAGGCGCTCAGCAACTACTCCTTTAAGTTTGCGCTAAAAAGAAATCCAAACGAGTTAATTCCCGGCGCCAAACCGGATTCGTTCAATATTGCAATTACGATTATTTCAATGCCCCACGTCGATAACATTAATAAGCGGGAGGAACACACGTCAGGCAGACGACGTGACGGATCAGTGACGCAGCTGAGGGATGCTCCAGACACGACGACTAATTTCCGGAGTGCAAGAATGACCAATTTTGATAGTAAATACGTCATTCAGTGACTGCACGAGAGTTAACGGTGTTTAAATTAAGCATTTACGGGCTATCGTTTCGAAAACGGTCGTGAGGCTATAGCGAATCTTTCATCGGGGGGCATTATTAGATTGGGCTTAAAGTGGCGGTGCCGGAACGACGACTGAATGCAAATGTAACTAAGGGTAACTCAGCAATAAAGTGAGAAATATATAAAGCATTTTGTGCAAAGGCGAAATGAAAAAGTGAAATTATCAGAACTGAAAAGATGGACGCAGGCAACGTCTGAATGAGGCGACGGCCACAAATCGCAAATTTCAGCGAGGCTCTCGTCAACTCATGTCCTCCTGATAAATGCAGACAGGATAACGGAGAGGAATATGTGTTACTGCCTCTCAGTCTCAGCTGCCTCATTTTTTCCTTCTAATATGGCTATCAACGTAATGAAAGGTTCATCATCATGACCCGCTATCATTCATGGGGATTCAACGATCGAGTTGATGTGTACGAGATACGCTAACGAAGAACAGTAGAGCTAAGCTAACAGAACCATGTAACGACCGGCAAGCAGACCACAACATGCAAGGGATCGTTATTCCCATTTGAAATTTATTTTCATCTCCACTGGAAAAAAAATTGCGTGTGCAGTCAGGGCCGCGGAAAGGGCAAGGCGAGCAAGGTGCCCACCTAGGGCACCGTCTTCCTGGGGGCGCCGCACCGAAATCCTGCCAACCGTGTAAATGTGGAAGTGGGAAGTAAAGCACAAATATATTTGATGGATGGTGTTGCACACAAGTTGACAAGGTCGCAAGAAGAGATGCGCTGGCTTCGACTTGTTTTAATGCTCGCTTCGTAATTTTCCACAGGCTCTGTTAACCAATTATTTGTTGTTTTTTAAATTCTTTATTGATCAGATAACCGAAAACTGAAATAAAAACAAGGGTTATGTAGAGGCATTTTCAATGTACTTTTGTGTTGCTTCAAGGGGAGACTTTCACCAGAAACATGGGAAAATCGAAAAAAAAAAAACATTTTTTTTCTTCCTCCAGTTGATGAATTATTTTGAAGGATTTATTTTCAATTTATTTTACTGAAATAGCTTAATCTCATCTCTCTATTACCTTAATTGATGTTTTTTTTAAAATCAGTTACGAAGCTAAACTTATCATGAAATCGCGTCTGCTTGTTTTTTTTTTTAAATCGTTAATGTTCATTGTCTTCAACTCCTTAAATTGTCTAGTGCAGGTCTCTCATTTACTACGAGTGGTTAGTATTTAGTTATGTACGCCTCAACACTACATTCTGAATCTTTTCTTGAAATAAGTAGTCGGGGGACGTCGCTCAGTTTGTTTGCCTTGGTCACCAAGGGGGTTAGCTACGGCCCTGACCGGTCAACCATGCCTGTTGGTGCACCACCATTCAATAGTGAAAACAGCAGTGGATACAAAACAGAACCCTGGGGAACACCATTATCCCGTCGCTGAAGCAACAACGATAGACGTTTATTATGCGCCAATGCAGCTCGGTCACGTCGTTTACCACACCCGAACAAGGGAAATTTTATTTTCCCGTTTTTACAATTCCGGCCATCAAGTACGTAGCAGTGACAAAATAGGGTCTCTTTCTAACCATCGACGCAGACAAGTACCAGAAAGTTCACAAACAACTTCCGACACAGACCACAGGCTGCAACAAAAAAAATGAATATAGGCCTAAACGAACGATCTTGCGCGCACATCAGCCGAGCTGATGTCCGGCCCGACGTCTCGTATCGGGAATCGAACCAGTAACCCTTGAACTCAGCGGGTGGGTGGGGGCAGAAAAAGAAGAAGAAGAAAAGAGATTGATATCTATCCACGAGCGAACTTCGATCAAAAACCCAAAAGCGCTGCAGCCAAGAGAAGAGATGCGAAGGAAGGAAGCCTCGTCACCAATCCTCTTTGACAAGTGAGCAATCTTGTGAGGCACTGCAGCGCCGTCTACAGTCACTCAGTTGCACCGAGATAAATCAGAGGGCAGAAATGTCCGGAAGAGATTGGGAAACGCGGGAGCAGAGGGGTGGGCGGGGGGTACGGGGAAGGTTCTGGGGGAAGAAATAGACGAGAAACGTAACCTCGACCGACCTGGGATTGTCGGTGGGTCGGTGAGCGTCGTTGCAGCGACACGTGCGCCCGAACCACGTCTAAGCGGATCTGGAGACGAGGCTAAATGAAAACTGGGCGGCAAAAGAAAAAGATGATGATAAAAATGGTTGAATCCGGTGGAACGATATTAAAGCGGTAAAACGGCTTTAAGAAGTAAGAATCTGAGCAGAATTTTAAAACTAGGGACTGCATTCAAACTTCCACGGCAATGTAAGGACCGGCGATCGGGTGCATTTTCCTGTACGTTTCCCCTTTTTCTTTCAATTCACTGACCCAGAATAGTTATAGGACAGACAATATCTTCGGTAGATCAGTGATGCAAATTCAGTGTTTAATCACAGAAACCAAACAGTGTTGATGGTATGCTCAGCTATCATTTGGGATTAGGCGTCAGTGTGGCTTAGCAGAAGGTCCTCAGCCTTTGGTTTCAAAGTCCGTGGGTTCGATTCCCCGCTCAGCCAGTCTGGCGTATAAGTCCAAAACGCAATGTGGACAGGTTTGCATCTGTATTTATTTAACTCTTGTTGAGCTGTCGGCTTTCCGTCCTGTTTAATCTCTGTAATATGTGGCACAGCGGTATGCCACACCACTGCGCTGTGACTAAGGTGGCATAATCACCAAATAACCTGTCCATGCACCATTAAGTTTCAATCCCCCCCCCCATCAATTGCCAATTGATATTCCAGTGTGCCAGCAGTATCGAGATCTTAAAAAACTGCCAATGCATTTAATATACTAATGTCATTACGGTTTAAAGGACATTACCCACATCTGAAAACCAGCCTACGCACTGATCCAGCACCATAAACTAAATCCTACGACTGCATTCACGGACGACCACACAATTTTAATTTCCACATGACTCATGCACTGTAAATGAGAGAGAACCGAAACCAATGACAGTTCGTGTAGCTATGCCTGAGGCTGATTATACACGATTTGCTAGGATAGCCCGTAACATGGACAGCACCCACGAACGTCGTGCATCATAGCTTTACGACGCAACGTCATTCAGGCGCGAAATAGTAAAGAGTCCGCAGTAGCTTCGATAAGTTTTGGTGGGAGTTAGCTTATTGGCTGGTCGTTCGCTAGCAGAGATTAAAATCAGGTTGTGCCACATCTAACGCAGGAATCGGACCCTTGGACCTCAACTGGTAGATAATGTCTTACGTGCAGCATAACATATCAAGAAAATACGATAAAATGTCCAAGAGACTGGCGTCCCTTTAAATTAGGAGGGATTGGGAAAAGAACTTCTAACAAATACGGTCAAAAATAAGTTGCTAAATGTTAACCAGTTCAGGCAGAGTAAGGGAACAGAGTAAGAGGCTCAAGTCGAGGTGGCCAAACTTGGCTCAAACCGGTAACAATGGTTTATGAGCATGCCCCAGCATTGAACAACAGTGTGATTTTACAATATATACAGGCAACACGTTTAATCAATCTTCACAACACATTGTTGATGAGTTTTTCCATGACCTAGGCTGACATGGTCATCAAACAGAGCGCATTACAAAGTAGCAGCTCCAAGCACGCCGCTGGTCGTTCAATACCAAGTATCTTACATGGCAACAGTGCTGCGCTTGAGGATACAATCTTCATTACACTATGTTAACCCCGGAATTGCAACCAGAAATTAAACCAGCAACTAAAACTTCACCACGACGATGTTCCTTGCTTTACAGTTGCATCTTGCATCTGGTTACCTAGTTGTCAACAACACAAGGAAAAGATCGATTTACACCAGTCATTTTCCCCAAAACGAAAGCATCGGTACCAATACTGTTTTATTCTAGTCATAATCAAAACGATAGATTTCCATTGATGGTTTAGTTCATTTCACCTTTACAAATTAATTCTAACAAAATCGCCGGTAGTGATTACGACAACCACCAAGAAAGACCTTTCCAGGAGATTTTCAAGGACTTGTGACAAAAATTCGAGGTATTTTTGCAGTCGTGACCAATTGACAGCTCACCAAATAACAATAATAAATAAATAAATAAATTCTTTCAAAGCTGGTAAACACAAACTTTTTTGCATATAAATTCTACCCAAAACAAAGAGAATGAATAAGTAGTTGAATACCTATGCAACATCAATGAATAAAAGATTACATCATTTTGTTTTTTCAATTCTTTAAAAATTATGATTTTCATGAAGTACATCGATTTGTATTGGAATCCGTAGTCTGAGCTCCGATGAACTTATAAGAATGGTATATTATTACAAGCTCAAGATGACTCGTTTCAGATTTTGCTAGGAAATGAAAGAAAATATCCCAACTGTCTTCACGCACGCCAGGCATTTTTCAAAACACGTTCCCAGGGCTAACATTCTGTTTTCACTTTCTTGGACTTTTGCAGCTTTTCAAGTATGAAGACCAGTACCGTTGGTTCAACAGGCGTAGTCTCCATACAATCCCAGTCTTAAATGAACAATCCTCTTTACCAACTCAATTCTTTACAAAATGCTTCCTTGGTTCAAGAGAAGTTTTCTCCACACCATCTGATTCTTAAATGCCCAATCCTCTTTGCCAACTC
>JAHWFP010150413.1:80062-101590 GCA_023313725.1 Lithobius niger | reverse complement strand
AGACAGCAAGAGTACAATAGAATGAACAAGACAAAGCAAGAGAAACAGCAAGATAGAGGCAAGAGCACAAGAGAATGAACAAGACAAAGCAAGAGCACAATATAATGCATGAGACAAAGCAAAAGGGACAATAGTAGCACAAAATAGGCTGAACAATAAAAAGCAACACAAACAACAATAGTGCAATAAAAGGAACAATATAAACGAAAACGTTACCTCAAGAACACAATAGAAAAATGAACGATATACAGCAAACGAAACAACAAGACCACAAGAAAATGAATGATATAAAACAAGAGACTGCTAGAAGAAGATAACAACAGAATGAACAATATAACGCAAGCGCGATAGGCCATTATATTTTTCCTGTGGCTAGCAGTGCCACACGCCTTAAAATGCTTTAATAATTATCATTTCCGAATAAGGCAATTTATAAGCAAATAATGAGCTTAAAACTTGAATTTGTCCAGAACCGACCCTTCCAAGAAACTTCCTTTTTACTATTTGAATGGAAGTCGTTTCTTGCGTTTTCCTTTGCTTTTCTATTTTTTAAGGCGGTGCCGTAACCACCCACCCACACACGTAAATGCCAACTTCCCCAATCTACACCCACGCACTCCGCGTCTCATCATCTCCCCCCTGTGCCCCCCAACCCCCACCTCCCATCCCTTGGGGCTGTAGTGAAAAAAAATAACGCGAAGGCAAACTTCTTTGCAGGGACACACCCTACTTTTCTGAGTAGTGATCATCAAATTTTCATAAAGTTCTGTCTTTTTCCCCATTCTCCCAACTGACAGGAGCTTTTAGCAGCTCTCAGGTCCCACATTTCTTAGTTTCCCCCGGGGCCCCCCCCCCCCGCCGACGGGAAAAGGAACGGGACGTAAACCACTTTTACACAACTAGTAAACACGCTCAAGATTTCATTGCGTAATTTACAAAGTCTGGATACCTATGTTTGCACGCAACAGTGCCTATTCTGTATTTTTGATGACAGGCCGAGCGAGGAATCGAGTGAGGTCTATGATTTCGAGGTAAACCCAAATATCTCGGAAATATTTCATCCAAAATTTCATGAATTTAATGCATCAAAGTGCTCTCTTGTCATGAAATTTCAAGGCAGCTTTGATGCATGAAACTCATGAGGTGGAGATATTCAGGTTTTCCACTGGATGGCTGAGCCTATTTTTTTAGTAGCTGCGGTAAGATAACCCGATCTATAAGGCTAGTGGCCCCGAGCAGTTGCCATTTTCCATGCTATACCCAGAATGCAGAAAATAATAACAAATTATAAGGAGAAAAAAACACACTATACTGCCAATGACATACATTTCGAAACAACGCGGTGCGGCCACTTCTTTTATCATTTACACGCCAAATCTCACGCATGGTGGCAGAGATAACCAGATGCGCGCGTAGAGATCGATGGCGGATTCGTACGCAGAGCACTGGGCAGAAATTATGTAGCTCAAGTGGCTGATAATTGAGAAACAATCTGAACTCCATTTTACAACATAACGGAAAACGCATCTTCAGTACTCAATTATAGTATAGTATTATAATAGTAGTATAATAGTAGTAATTATATAGTAGTATTATAGAAATTATAGTATAGTAAAGCCAAGTAAAGCAGCAACTTGACAAATATTAAAAACATTATTAAAAAAAATTGTTCTGCATTAAATGTGAAGCATATAACAAGTTAGGTTCAGATCGCTGTTTAAAAGTATTCAAGTTCTGTGCAATGGCAAATAGGAAAAAGTCACAGCATGACTTATTTGTCCACCTTTGCCAACTATACTCTTTACTTCGGGTCTAGGGGAACAAGCGCAACCCCCCCCCCTCCCGTCGCCACTTCGAACAAACTATTTCTTTTCATTGCATTTCATTCCAACTTAACGCCGAGCAAGCCATGTTCGAACTATAAAACAAAAGAAAGAAAAAACTTAGTGCCCACCAAAGGAAAAGTAATTTCACTAAACGTGCAGTACCGGCTGGGTCAATGTTTCATTTTCCTTCATTTTCGATCAATTCCTATTTTTTTTTTAAATATTCTTTTTATTCTCTTCAACTTGCGGTGCCCACACCCTCTCCACTCCTCCCCACCCACCTCCCGAATTTTTTTTTTAATAATGGCTTGATCTATCCATCCTTACGCCCCTCCTTTTTTCAACAACCTCTACCTCTCTTCTGCCCCCCCCCCCTCCCAACAAAGTGCTTGACACTGATGTCAAAATTCATGCCTCTCTCCCCAGAAGTATGATAATTAAATCATAATGATTATGGAGGGGAAAAATTCAATGACATTTGGCTCAGTTCCAAACATTCAATAATTGCTTCGTGAGTTGCTCGTTCGTAAAAAAAATATGAAGGGCAAAAAAAAAATATGAAAAAGGTTTAGGTAGGGTGATATTAAAGATGGGGGAGGGGGAGGGAGGGGATAAGAAATTACAACAGTTTTAATGTTAAAATTGTTGATTTAAATGAGGTCAGGTTTGTCAGATTTGGGTGTAAATAACCAACGCGTTGGCGTGCCTTTCTTTTGTATCCATCTTTCCTTTAGTTACATTCCTTCTTGCCCTACAACCGCCACGTGCAGCTCTCGGTAATTATTAGGAAGAACTACTTTCCGCGCTATAGACTTAATTCACCGACCTATTGATCCCTTTCGCCGTTACGGTTCAGAAACCATAACGAAAACTTGCGCACACGTTTACCGTAAATCGTCTATTTGTAGCCCGGGCTATGTGTTAAAAATCAAGCCATTTTGACCTGGCTGCAATTAGAGACCGGTTACAACTAGAGACCAGTTACTACAAATTTAGAAAAGAAATTTAAGTGATCAATACATGTAGAACATGTATCTGACATTAAAATGGGCAAATAATATCACATGAATGCTCTAACCATTATGCTTTAGTAAAGCTAAACATGGCAGCAACGATTAATAAATAAGAAGTTTTCAAAATCAAGCCATTTTGACCCAGCCACAAATACATGATTTACGGTTTTTATTTAACGAAGAATTATTAAAACATGTTAAAACCCTAGCCACAGCCATAGTGACGCCCCCGCCATACTGCGAGATGAGAGCGCAACACGAAAACCTGATTTCGACTAGAACATCAGTAAACGGAAATTATCTCTGGCTGGACAAGTTCTTGGTTGCGGTTTCTTATGTTATATGGTTAGCTGCAGCAAGCGTGGCAGCGCGAGCAAGGCCGCTAAATTGGAAAAAAAAATGACCATCATTTTCGTGAACGGCGACCCTGATTTACCCTAATTTTCAGATAAAAACAAGTAAAGTCTACAAATTAGGGTATATCAAAGTCGCTGCTCACGAAAATGATAGTCATTTCACGCTCCTGGATCTTTCTGCAGGATCGGTGTCAGTGGCCCCAGCCCTTCCGTTCTCCTGACCATTATCGGTCAAATTCTTATTTATTTTTTTTTTTATTTATTGTCAAAATCTTTTTTTTTTATTGCCACCATTCTTAAAAGCGCTACAAACGCAAGAATCGAGCGAGCAACCCCATAACCGTATCTGAATCAGGCTTGATCAAATCGCGTGTCGCTGGGGCTGCTGGACTTACGAATAAGTTCGAAAGTACACTTACAGACAGCGTAAAGAATAACGTGCAACCGCTGTTATCTACGTACATGTCACATCTAGAACACGGTACATGGTTAAAGTGTACCCCTGTTAATGACCGCGAAAGCTTTTGGTTTGGTATACAACCCCAGCAACCACTCAAACTCATTTTAAAATAACTCACAAATTTAACAAAACATGCTGAAAACGTCACTTTAAAGTACATTTTTCACTCTGACCGTAAACCTAATTTGAAATCTGATGAAGTGGGGAGGTGGGGGGGAGAGGAGGGGAATGGCATTTTAATTTTTCACTTCAATGAAAAGTACAAGCCCGTTAACTTTACCAAGTTTTGAAAAGCAGCTAGCTTCACAAAGGAACTACAAAGAAACCCCTTCCCATCCACGACCACAAGTTAAAACCACTTAAAACCAGAATCTCCTACTTGGGGGTGACAAAATAGGCTTGACTATCGCTTAATCATTGTAGATAAGCTATGCTATGTATGTCAGATTGGTTTGGGTGTGTGTACATCGCGTTGTTTTTTAACGCGGCATGGACTATCAAAAGAGTTTCTGGATTTGTGGGGAGCTAACTAGTGGCAAGCGGCACGCTCCCGAGTTTTTGGCACCAATCCTAAAGAATGTCAAACTGGAGTTACGGGAAAGGACACACACACCAAGGGAAGAGGGAGAAAGCTCGAGACCCGAGCTCCATGTTACAAGCGCCAAATGACAAGTTTTCTCTGCAGAGATTTTAAAGAGTTCATTCCCCCTACCTCCCCGCCCCCCCCCCCCAACTTCCCTCACCCGTCTTCCTTTAGCTGATTTATTAAAGGGGCAGTCTACCTTTGCTTGGATTTCTCAACTGGCAATGATTCGAGGGGTCCCACAAACCCAGAGACAACGTACGAGGTTGGCAAATCCGAAATCACTACAACAGATTTGCATTGATTTGCTGATTTACATTGGATTTGCGCGGATTTGCAATATTTGTACGGATTGCAAGATTTGCACAGACTTTCAAGATTTGTACGGATTTGCAATATTTGTACGGATTGCAAGATTTGTACAGATTTACAAGATTTGCACAGATTTTCAAGATTTGTACGGATTTGCAAGATTTGTTCAGGTTTTCAAGATTTTGCTTGGATTTGCGGATTCCATGACGATTTGCAGTTTCCTTTAGATTTGCTGATTGGCAGTGATTTATGTGGCTTTGCAGACTTTACTGGATTTGCAAGTAGAGTTGCAGATTTCGTGTTGATTTGCTCTGATTTGCAACGATCTGCAGGTTGCACTTGGATTAGAAAATTTCACTTGGATTTGCAGATTTCAAGAAGATTGCAAGCAGATTTGAAGATTTCGGGTTGCTTTGCACTGATTTGCAATGATCTGCAGATTTCACTTGGAATTGCAGATTTCGCAAAGATTCGCAAATCCGAAATGAGAGAGCATACGAGATTGCAGCCCTTGTCGGATTCCTCGCAATGATTGCTGGCAAAGTTGATAATCCAGGGGAGCAATTACCCTAAGGCATCCGAGGCAGGTGACTAGCCCACCAAAAGTTGGAGGTTATAGAAAATTTGGTCATTGTTAATTCCGATGCTAATGTATACATTTTTATCGCACGGTAAAGTATAAATCTTGGTGCAAAAAATGGCACTGTCAACAGTTCGAAGTTTTGTAAACGACTTCTGTAAATGTTACGCAAAAACTTGCGTTGCATAAAATTCTGCGAACCTCTACCTCTTCCTCTTTTACAAACTTCGAAACAATTTATTTCGATCAGATTTATTTCAAATTCGCAGTCTGGTCACCGCATTACTGTAGGACATTGCCAGTGACACGTTGAAGAAGGTAAACAACAGACGAAGAGGAATTTCACTTAGTAATGAACGGACTCACCAATAACGACAGCAATTGTTGCAAATCGGAAGATATTTTAAGAGAGTCAATCACTTACCTAAAAAGAGAAAGGAAAAAATAAATCATTAGTGTGTGTAAACATGCGTACAATTTTCAGCCAACAAAGAAAAAAAAACAGTGAAATATAAGACACCAGGTACTCTATCCACAATCGTTAAGAACAGGGTTGAATTCAGTTTGAATTAGATCAAAGTTTACATACGATCTAACTGCTTGTTTTTGTTGGTTTTTTTTTTTAGGGAGCACAAACCCATACCGGGTTATCTGCCCCGCGACCATGAGAGCGACAATTTAGTTGCAGAAATCCGAGCGGAAAACCCAGAATCTTTGACATTCCACAATCGACATGAGCACCACGAACCACAGGGCCCTTCTCCCGGGATTGCAACCGGACCTGTTGGACAGTAAGCGGTGGCGGGTCGTGTTATCCAGTTTCCCACCCGTCCCCCACCCCTTTACCGAAATTTTCACACTTAAACGAAAAGAAACAAAACACACGAACGGCAACGTACCAGCACAAGATTAAGAACAAAATCGGATCTCTTAACAGTGTATTTCAATGCATTGATTTTCGTGTCTTAAATCATATCTTATTGCGTGAGTTTATACATACAGGAATTACTTTTTCTCCACATTAGCTATAGCAGTATAGTACGCAAAGTAACTGTGAGCAAAACTAACATCAATCGAATTATAGTGTGAAATGCAGAAAACCAAACGTTAAGGTCCACACAACGTTACGAATTCATTGCCAACCTAGCTAAAACATACAAAACCCTATCCAGTTTGAATAAATATATTCCTGCAAAACATGTAAATGTACACGTCGTTCGGCGAGACTTCAAAAATTCACATTTTACACTGTTTTAGATCGAAGGCAAGAGTCTTCAATTTTAAAACGATGGCTTCGCAACTCGCGATGATGAATTTCAAATTAATTCATTGAGATTCTCGTCTATAGAATATTCAAGTGTCGATTAAAAAGACAAGAAATATACGGCACTCAAATTCCGCTTCGCCGCTTTCAAAACAATTAAAATTCGCTTCACTCAAATACGTTAATTACTACGCAGACGCAACACAACATTAGCATTCATCAGTTTGGAAACAAATTACCTATCTCAGTCAAAGAGAAAACTTGTAAATAAACACCAGAGAGAGAAAATTAATTTCATCTAATTCCATTTCGTAGCTGTGCACGTATGTGCACTCTAGGATTTACACGTTTAAAGTCATCCATGTATTTTAAAATTCACCCAAACCCAAAAGTGGTATAAGAGAAGCCACCTAGTTTCCAAAAAAGGTCAGCCCTTGAAGGTAGTGATATCACTCAACCAGGGTAAAGCCGCCAAGGTTAATCCTATTAGCCAAGTTAATCGCACCGACTGATAGTTCGAAAATTAAATTAAAACTAGACCATTGCTACGCGGTAGTAATCTTCAAGTTTTCATTTGGCGTCCACAATACCACTCGGTACGATTAACTTGGCTAGTAGGGTTAACCTTGGCGGCCTTTCCCTGGTTGAATAACATCACTACCTTCAAAGGCCGATCCTTTTTGGAAACTTTTCTTACACCGGTTTTGGTTTTGGGGTGGATATCACACCTTTTATAGGATGCGAACGTACAAAACGTCACACCATCTTATCTTCATCTCTACCTTTTTTTTTTAAACACTACATTGCGTCTTGCCAACAGGACGTAACACTACCCGAGTTACAACCTTTTAAAAACTTTAAAAACTACCTCTACTTTAGGAAGACGTTATTTCTTTAAAAGCAACATCATCCTCGCCCCTAATTGCGAGCGGGGGTTGAAACCAACTAACACTTCGCGAACGTTTTTACAGGGCTTAAATGTGCGAGAAAGGAGTTAAAACTTTTGTTTAAAACGAACATTTTAACGACTTAAAAGACGGTGGTGCTTTTAAAGCCAAAGAACAGATTGGGAGATTGTGGAGAAGAATCCTTTGCCTTAAAACCTCCCTGCTTGGGCCATTATCATTGTCATGCGACTTCGTGATAATTATTTCGTATTTAATGAATATTTATTACTGCAGACAGATAAAAGTTTTAACAAAAGCCCTTCTCGACTATATAAATTACATAATTTTAATCGCAGACATTACGGCAAAACGGCGAGTGTTGTTACATCGTCAAATACAATGAATTATGCATTACTCGAGAGATAGGACCAGACACACACGCGCTATGGCACCAAAACTAAACACAATTAAGGCGCCGAATCTGGGTAATACATCAGCACGTGCACGCGGCGTTGTCTTGCCTCCAGGCTTTCTAGGTCCAATGCGGAGAGAGAGAAAGAGCGGGAAGGAAGGAGATTTCCCGCCAAACGAAAAGTCTTCCTTGGGACTGCAGAAATGGCGGGAAATGGATGGCAACAACGTATGGTGGGCTAAAACAGAAATCCCGCGAGGCGCGATGGACTAAGGCTGCGTTTACAATATGAACGCTTGTGCGTGAGCGCGACGCTCGACGCGTACGCCAGTTCATAAGCAAAGCAGTGCGCGCGGACAATCGGCTTGACCCGCTCGTGGTATCGTCACGCTAAAGCAAACGCTCTTTCATTTACAAATCAATCGCGTGAGCAGGCGCGTGAGCTTGACAATGCTGGCCGATACTCCGTTCCAACTATGTTGTTTCACAACTTCCCCCTTCTATAGCACCAAGATTCGATGCCATACGGGTCAAGGTCACTGCAATTAAGATATCTGGCCGTTTATTTTGAGCATTCAACCTTTTAGCACACCACGTTTTCCTTTCTTGTGGCGCTGATCGGCGCCGATGGAATCCGTTGATGCCGCCATTTTTTTTATCCCAGCATGCAACAACTAAGCGTGCGAGCGTCGCTTGGCGCTCACCGATCTAGATCCAGTAGATATTCGCGTGACACTTGAAAATAGCAAAACGCGCGCGTTGGCTCACCTGCTCTACAGCACAAAATAATCAGGCTGGGTTGATGTCCTCCTCCCCCCTCCCACTAAAATTGGTGGCCCCTGAGTTATGATTTTCCGTCCTACTCTGTAGTGACGCCACTGCCAATATATTTTCTATACTCCCACCGCAATTTTGCCATCCTCTCGCCACACACATTACGACGAAAGAATGCAGTCCAACTCTTAAACTAAAACGATAAAAAAAAGTAATAAAAGGAAATTAAAACTGGGTAATGCTCCCCCCTCCCTCCCTCCAAAAAAAAAAGTGATTCATTTCTCGCATGGCATCCTGGGAGCGTCACACAGTCGCATGGATTTTTCTTATGTGGTATATGTTATCGTACTTTTATAATAAACTATAATTGCTCCTAGTTAAACAATTGTTAAATTGATTATTTATATTGTATGCCTGTTGAACATACTTATGTAAATTAGGCTCCGGGCAAACATTTAGGCAAATTTACTTTTTTTGTATGCTGCCCAGGCATGCAGCACTGCAGCTTATTGCTAAGAAAGTTAAAGTTTTAAAGACACAATTATCATCACGGCAAGGACAGGGATGATCTTAAAATATTATCTTTAGCCAGACTATAGCCAACTCTTTGCACAAACACCGTAATCGATAAAAACGATTCGGCTGGTAATACCAATATCCTTTTGAAGCTGTAATAATTTGCATAATTAATACTTAACGACGCCACGAGGAAGTTTTACGATTAACATGGCGTTGCCTTTTTCAAATGCCCCATCAGCCTTCCAAGCTTGCTGGCTGGCATTTGGGGAAGAAGTTTTAATCAAAAACCGCGACCAAATATCGTGAAAAATTGATCAAGGCCCTAGACGTGTGTTGGTTGCAAAATTTGTAAGCCAAGCCTCTTACACGATCAAACGATCTTAAATTATGAAACGATTCATTTTTGAGGCTTCCGTGAACGGGAACGTCTTCCCGACCGTCCCTCGCAAAAAATTCCTATAACCGTTCTCCTCCGCGTTATGAAAATCAATAAAAACAGACCCTTGGTGGAAAAACAAAATTTCAGGTGGTACGTGATGCTGTACTTATTGCTTATTCCCCATAAATTCAGTAAAGTAAGCTATCGTCATGCTCGAAGGTGTCTCCTTGAGCTGTAAGGTACCTCTCCCCGAAAAAGAACCTTAAAAATAAGTAATAAAAAAGAAATAAAAGAGATGATTTGGACACTCCAAAAGTTGACAGGGTGCCCGAAGAAAGAAAAAGGTTTTAAAAATATATTTTCAATACTTAAGAACTCTGTTTTTACAATATGAAGGGGAAAAAAGCACAAAATGAAAGACAAGTTTTTTTAACCCCCTCCTCCCCCCAAAAACAACCCTTCGATTTTAAAACTAGCTAAAAACAGTGGCGTGCATCGGGGGGGGGGGGGTATAATCCTTGCCCTTTTTGTAAAATACTCTTTAAAAAAATTGGCTCCTTTGTGCTGAAATGCGGCAGACCTGAGAAAAGGCCTAAAGAAGGCTTAAAAAAGGCTAAAAAAGAAGGCCAAAACAGGCTTAAAAAAGCTTAAAAAACGGCTTAAAAGCCCAAAATAGGCTAAAACAGCCCAAAAAAGCTTAAAGAAAGGCCAGAAAGGCTGAAAAGCTAAAAAAAAAAGGCTGAAAAAGGCCAAAAAGGCTTAAAAAGCTCAAAAAAAGGCTTTAAAAGGGACTTATTAGTCGGCGTGCGCTCAAAAACATGATGAAAATCAAATCCCTCTTTGAATGTTGTGTCTGTTGTTTACCACAATCCCTTGCAGGTCCATCATTCACGTCGAGGGGTAACGTTACTTCCGGTCGTAGGTCTCTCCGCCGAGTTTGTTGAGGTCGGAATGAAGTTTTAGAAGGTCAGACGTAACAACACATACAGTAGAATGCGTTACATGATGTGCGGAACGATTTCCAACAATCGTTGGTTCGATTGAGTTGGATTGGTGGGTTTGGAAGTACGGTGAAACGAAGCAGACAGTCGGTACATCGTGGTTTTCCTCATCATCCGGTAACTCTTCGGCTGTGATTTGCGAACCTCGGATCTTGGTCTACTGGCTGTGGGTAGGACAAATACCATGTTTGCTGATTTTCCAATTGTTCTTAATTTACGTTTCCGCTACGGATTATTGCTTGTTAAATTTTAGTTATCTCAGTTATGTTTGATTCTTTAGATGGGGAAATGTAAATTAGCTGTGGTCATCATAATTATTAATTTGTGCTTGGCTGGCTGACGTGTTATTTTGTGACGTCACGAAATAACGCATCAGCCAGCCAAGCACAAATGCTGACACCTTCGTTAACAGCTAGCAATTTATATGACATGATTATTTATTTGTGCAGCTCTCATGGAATTTAAAAATATTCACTAACGGTATCTTCCGTCATAGGCGAAGCTTTTCCCTTTGTTACAACGGGTCCACATCAAGTCAAAACGCTTGAAATAATGAAGAAAAGTAAGGACTTTCTACTCAGAAAGTGGCCAAAAGTTAAGATTGGAAAAATTACCAAAGCGAACTTTCATCTGACGCAAGATTTCATTCAGGGTGTAGGCTAATGGTTAGAAAGTCGGGTTGTCTTTTGTTTGTTTCTGTCTTTCTTCAGCGCTACTCCTCTGACAATTGAAAGCTAAAAATCGGAGTTAGTTGTCAGCAGAAAGTCCCTGACAACTGCTTTGTAATTCGAAGCAGAAACTGGTATTAACAGATTTCCCATTCCATCCCTTAGTGGTAATTCCTGAAATAGGTTTTTTTTCCAGTTTCATGCTAACAGAACCACAATAACAACATAGATGGAAACTTCGCGAGTATAATTCTAGTTGGGTGACTGAACTTCATGTTTAAGGTGTTAACTGTGTCTTAAATTTTCAACCATTGCAAACGTTTAGATTCTTCTTTTGTAACAACCTGTTACAAGAAATAGAATGGACGCCGCAAAGCCAACACTTTGTGGTGCCCCTTGCTATTACGTGCTACGGCGGTGCACTCTGCCAATAGCTAAAAACTCGTCTGGAAGCTGATCGCAATAACTGCTTCTGGCAAACGGCCTGTTACCATATCATAATTCCTTGGTGGGAGTTTGTCGTTTGGGATCGCGTAAGTACTGCGATTCTGGACTGAATCTTGAGTTGGTTTTCGGGGTCCATCCCAACAGGTTGGCCCCTCTAGCCTCGCCAGGGCTGGCATAACTAATCCTGCTGCAGGCACCTAATGTGTAATACTTGCTGTATTGTCCCCTACCTGTACAATAGAGACAAATGGTAATTGAGCGAAAAGTTGAATATGACTGTTGTTTTGCCGGGAACTTACAGCAAGATTCTTCTTTAGAATTTCAAACATTGCAATCAGTCTTCTTTAGAAAGGTAACGATAAACACAAAATTACGTCAAGGCTTCATGTAAGAGCAGGTATACCGTTAAAACATAGAGAATCATGGAATGTTGGTGTTGTTAACATGATCAGTACACGTCAACCTGCCACAATTTTGGGTTTTTGTCTTAAAATTTCTGAGGAAGAATCCGTTACAAATTCCGAAAATACACAGCGCACGTGCATATTATCCTATGACATACCACCATAACATTTGAACATCACAGCCTTAGCAAGCAATACAAACATTTTAAAACGTTGGTATGCTCTGTACACAAATATTTGGACGGCCATATGTTCATCTTTTTACCAGCACGAAAATCACAAGATGGGCGGTTCAATTTGCCACACTTTCTTACACTTGCAGATTACAGCGCGATACTTCCCTTACAGGCACTCATGATAACTTATCCGAACCCTGATTCGAAACCAGTTCCACAGAGATAGAAAGAGATGCATTAGGCTTAAACGAGAAGTTATTAGCGACCGACTCCTTTAGACCTAACGTCAAGACAATTCGAACACCCATTCCTTACAGTCCAATGCGTCACGTAAGAGAACCCAAATAAAATCTGCAGAAGACACTTACTATAAATACATTTATAATAAAGTATCCCACTTTAAAAAGAGTAATATGTCTCCCAAAACCCATCTACTCCCTTAAAAAAGAGAGGGAGAGAAAAGAACGGGATGAAGAATAAGAAGGAAAAAAAAATCAATTCCAGTCATCTAACTTAATTCCATTCCGTTTCTGCAAATGGCGAACCCCGGACTTCCGAGTTTCCAACTTAAGCTACAGAGTATAAGCGAAGGAGCTTTTAGTTCTCCGGCCGTCCGCTCGAGGGCGCACTCGCTCTCTCTACGACTTCCCATTGGAGAAATGGCGCCTCTCTAATCACCAATCACAAGTGGATTTGCGTTAACACCCAACCAGATCCCTCTGCTTCAATGAGAGAGAGAAGGGCTCGCGACCGGGACGCAACTTCATTGGCGAATTATGGTGCCAAAGAGCATGACTTACGCGAAAAGGAGATCCGGAACCGGAAAAAAAGGAGAGACTAAACGAAAACGAGAAAGGAGAGAGGAAAAAAAAACCGGAGTTCTAAACCCCGAGGCGTAAAGTTCGAAAGAAACGAATCAAAAGAAATGGTTATTTTTTTTGCACGAGCAATTCAACATTTCACCTTATACCATCCCAGCTTTAAATATTCCTCCGCCGGCCGCCACCACCCCTTCCGCTTTCCCGCCAGTTAAGGGATCAAGCTGAGGTACTTTAACTAAAAGTCCAAGTAAATCTTAAGGTTCTAGCCTCCCTTTTGTCTGTCGATTTACGCCGGCCCTTTCCTTGGCACTGCTTTAACTTAAGGTGGATCTATTCAATCTAGAGTTTAAAATTCAAGCAGATAATTCCGCCCTGGTAGATGCTGGAAGATAAGATCCGATCTTTTCTATTTACGGATCATTGGATCACGTCAAAACGATATTTTGAAAATTGCACGTTCAAACAATGAATTTGATCGTATTACCTCTACTAATCTGATCATTTGTATCCTTTAGATCAGGGAAGCTAAATTATTTTTATGGTCATTTCATTTTAGCCTCCTTCAGTGGCTCGTTGATCTCCTTGTAACCCACTAATAAAGACAAATTTTTCATATTCATTAGTGCATTACGATCACCCTTACTCCCCTCCATTTACCTTCCAGTTTCAATTAATTCTTTTATCTTGTCAACTCCCACTCCGACACTTTTTTCTTGCCCTGCTTCCGGTTAACAGCACTTTTTTTGATTTACTTATAGTATAGAGTTAGGTGTAAAACTAGGACCTGCTAAACTCACCTTTTGAGGCACAGTTTTAACTTTTACAAAAAAAAACATACACTTGAAGTGCTACACATATAACCGGCAAAACAATATACGGTGGGCCACAAAAAACGGACGACCCAAAATTTTCTAAGTCCAACTTTTCTATTTAGCACCCTCAGAACCAGGAGAGGACAGAAATCAAATCTAATGAAATGAGAAGATTCCTGTCCTCTTCTGGTTCTGAGGGGTGCCAACTAGAAAAGTAGGACTTGAAAATTGTGGGTCGTCAGTTTTTTGTGGGCCACCCTGTCCCTTATACTTCGGGTTGGCTTCATTTTTCGAAGGACCCCTAGCACAAGCCCAGTGCTTCCGGGCGGGGTTTCACCAGATGTTATGGAAAACGAAAGGAAGAAGCTCTTTCGTCCTCCATTAACATCTCGTGACACCCGTACCTGAAGCACTGGTCTTGTGCTAGGGGTCCTTCGAAAAATGAAGCCAACTCGAATTTATAGCTTCGAAATATAAAATACTGTTTTGCCCGTTTCGAGCGCAGTGCTTCAAGTTGTGTATTTTTAAAAAAAAATACAATAACCCACATTTGTAATTCTCTATGAATTTTAATTTTAACCTTCCTGTGTTTTTCATTTGCTGTCTAGTATGTTACAATGGAGTTTTTTAATAATATTTTTTTTATTAAATCTCCGAAATTCCTTAACCCATATTTGAACTTAGTTAAATTTTTCCCTTGTTTATCGAAATCTCTATAGTTATTTTTGTTTCCAACTGGGATTTCACTTCTCCCATTTCACTTCTGTCCATTAGAGCTGACGACGCTTTAGCAACACAATCCTCAAAAAGGAGAGAGGGAAAAAAAAAACTACTACACAAAAATGGAAAAGAAAAAACGCAAGAAAAATAAACGGAGAAAAAAAATATCAAGTCGTGTTTTTGGAGTCCTGAAATCGATGTCCAAAATTCCTGGCAAAACTCACGTGACAAATTGATTTCTGAAGAGCAAGAAGTGTAGCAAGCGCGCGCTCGCACCCGGTCGGCTGGGTCGCCAGACACTATTGAGATGCAGTGGTCAAGCCACGAAACACTAGACACGGGCTAAAGAAGGCCGATGGTATGGCGAAGGTACGGAGCGCCGGACAGAAAGCTTCGCGGCGCCGCTGCATACCAAGTACGGCTGGGAAAGGAAAGCAAGTGGGGACAAGCCCCACTGGAACAAATCCCAATCCCTTTCCGATGGGGAAAAAGATAATAAAACAATGCCTTAAAGGAGAAGTCTCCAAATGGAGAAAATATGTATCAACTAAAGCACAAAGGAACCCGAGGGTTCAATGTGTGGCGGACGAGGGTTATGGACACGTAATGAGCTTACCGGTTCTTCGCATTTACACAGAATTTAGTTGCCAGTTACAGAGCGTGAACTAACGAACTCGATTTGCATTCACGGATTTAGTTTTGTTGCCAGTGTCGGATTGGGCCGCCCGGAACCCGGGGATCCTCGGGGAGGCTCAGACTACAGAAGGCGTTGTTCAAATTTTTTTTCGACAAATTTGAAATTAATTCGTATAAAAAATGATCGGTAAGTTGCAGGAAAACGTTTCAAATTCACGTTGATTTCTTTAAAATACTCTGGCTTATGGTGCTCTGTCCAGGGCATCCTAACTATTCCAACTACAAGAGACCATTGATTCAAAGAAAGATTTTTTTTTTATTTGAAATAAATTTCGTGTGCAAACTCTAACTAGCTGGAAATCGTTTCAAATTCGCGCCGATTTCTTTATTATAAGCTAGCTTACAGGGCCCCGTGCTGCCGCCTTCCTCCCCTTCACCAACACACACACTCACTAAAGGAGGCCCTTGTTAACGTATTCACGTATATTTCTCTAAAATACGCTACCTTGTGAAGCTCCCCCCTCCAGGCATCCAGAAGCCCATCTTGTCCATTCCTGGGGAGGCCCGACTCCCTTCCAAAAGATTCCACTCCACCAGCAAGGTACTTGCAGGAGTTCCGGCGGCTGTGTCATCAGTACGCCGGATATCAGCGGCTATTCACTGATGGGTCTAAGCCAGAGGTTGGCATGGCATGTGCTTGAGTGCATGATAAGGTGACTGTTTCCCATCACCTTCTATCAGGCTATTCTGCGTTTTTGGCGAAGTTTTTGGCACTCGGTCTGGCTGTTGAGTGGATCCTTGACCTTCGGGGCACGCGTTTTATCATCTTTATAGTGATTCCATGAATGCCCTCGGAACCCCTTGACACAGCCGTGTCCAAGCTCCGATTTCCCGCTTGACTAGCCAGTGAAAAACCATGGTTTCTGCTGGATCCTGGGCCATGTCGGTATGGCTGGGAATGAACACGCTGATGCTGCAACGAAAGGCGCCCTTTCTGGTCCTTTCGAAAAGGATCTCAGCCTTGTTCCCTCGGACGCCTTTCCAGCTCTATGTCTGAGGTTGCACGCTTTTCGGCAAGCCTTGTGGAAGGCACAAGACAGCAATAAGTTGCGGGCTGTTAAAGACACTGTCAATGGCTGGCACTCGGACTGTCGCTGCAGTTGACGAAAAGAGGTGGTGTTGGCCGGTTTACGAATTGGTCACTCCAAACTTACTTATTGCTTCCTTTTGAGGGGGGGTTATCCCTCCTGAATGTCACTGGTGTCGACGACCACTTACGGTCCGTCATTTACTTGTTGATTGTCACTGTCTTGATGGTATTCGTTGGCATTTCCATCTTCCGCAAGACTTAGCATGTCAATTGGGGGATAAGTCTGTCCTCTTGTCCGAGGTTTTAAAATTTTTGCATAGAGTACAGATCTATGATAACATCTGGATTTCTAGATTTGGGGTTTGTTTAACACCTCTGTAATGTGTGGCACAGTGGCAACCCGGACCACTGCACTGTGACTGAGATTGGCACTAATGGCCAGGCTGTCGACACACCATTACGTCTCAAGAGAAGAATTTGGATGGTAAATTTCAAATAGCTAGACCGAAATTAATCCCAGATTTTGGAACTTAATTGATGGCGAATCGAAGAATTGTTTAGAATTCCAAATTAGGGGACATCCCATAATCAGTCCCTACGTTGGTGGTTACAACTGTTGATATTGTTCAATGACGATAGAAATTAGACAATTTAAGAATGAGTACAAGTGTGTGGCATGATGAAACTTAAGTAAAATCTTGCAGCATCTTGATTCAGTCAGATTCACTGGTGACAGGTCCAGAGGATGAAGCTGCTGGCGTATTGTTGTGTCAAGGTCCTTGAATACTACTAGTCAAGTCCAAAATTCCAAAAAGGATGCAACAGAAGTGTTCCTGTAGCATTTAGGCTACAGACCGAATGAGCTAAGTGGGTGATTTCTATGTATAGTAAACCTCTTCAACGTAAAACGAGCGCTTTTTAGTATATATGATATCCAGGACATTTAAAGGAAGGGAATTAACAAATTGTAAGCAATCACTGTAATTAGCTCGTGTTGTAATTGCTGTGTTAGCGTAACTATATAGCTAAACCTCCTAGCTAACTACATTGCGGGGGTGTGAGCCCCCTCTCAGTGTGTGCTAGTCCAAGAAAGACTAATGGGTTGAGTAACGGAATTGTGAGCCCCGACTTCCTGCCAGGGCTAACCTTTACAGGGTTATACAGGAAGTACCAGTACAATAGATAAGAAGAAGATGATAGTGCTACTGGTGGCCAGCAAGTATAACTTCAAAAGGGTGCCGCCATTACAGAGGCAATCCCTGAACATACCAGTAATAATCAGTACATCGATTGTGTCCTGTTCCGGGGATCGAATAAACGCAAGGACTGACGCCAATAGTTAGCGAAGCGATCGATTTCGCTAGTAAGTTTGAAAGAATCGGTAAGCGATTTCTAAGCGATTAACAGATGTCTCAATTTGACGATTTCAACCAATATGAATGAATTCCGCGCAGTCACCATCCACCCTCTTCCCCCAAACATAATGAACCATCCAGTGAAAAATCGTTGCCTCTCTGGCACAGTCCCTTAAAAGTCCGTCTGCCCGTACGTCCAACATCCCTGAAGCTCACCCCCGGCCCCCTCCCCAATGTCCCTGGACCCACCCCTACACGTCTTTCCTTCTCCTGAGTTCTTCCGTTACTATGGAAATGAAGCGCGAGCCAGGCAGCACGCGGGAACAAGAGTCCACTATCGCGCCCGACCGACTCGCTCAACAAAAGAAAAAGGCAAAGGGAAAACGGGAAAAAAAGAAAAGTAGATCGACTAGCCGGAACCAGGCGCATGCGACCGATCGAGATGTACAGCTGAAACCGATGAAAAAAAAAGGAGGAGGAAGTGGACCAGATGGAAGAGCTTGCACGCTGGTAACAAAAGTAAAGGCTTAAAAATATGTTGAATTTA
The DNA here is from genome assembly GCA_023313725.1 of Lithobius niger. Classification (NCBI taxonomy): domain Eukaryota; kingdom Metazoa; phylum Arthropoda; class Chilopoda; order Lithobiomorpha; family Lithobiidae; genus Lithobius; species Lithobius niger. The sequence goes on along the minus strand of JAHWFP010150413.1, from coordinate 83,548 downwards.
AAGTAACTGTTCCAGATGCAAATTGAATTTGACTGTATTATAAACATTCCTCCATATCTAAACCTGCAGATTCGAAGAGGCCTGTAGCACTCATAGCAAAGTTTTGAAGTTGACCAACCTGTCTTGAAAATTAAACTGTATTGGAAGGACGCTTACGTAATTAGCCATGAAGGCAACTTGCGTTATTTTGTCAAAACACGTGACGGCCAGTTGAGGTTTCCAGGTCCATTGAGAAAGCTTTGCCACCTGCTTCTTCTGTCTTGCCGAATAGTGCGGTGAAGAATACGTTAAATGTTGATGGTTTTCCACCGTTGTAGTCTCTGCAAACCAAAGGTGTGCTTCCTTGTGGAGTGTTTAGGGTCTTGCCTCGGTAATGGAGGCAAGCCCTCAGTTGTACCTACTGGCCGGTAGGGCCCTCACTTTGTATACTATCTTGTTACTTCTTGTTATAATAAAGGTGTGTGTTCACAGGACGCACACGCTCACTACCTGTTACCTTAACCTGTAATATTTACTGAACCCACGGGCAAGGGAATGAGGTGCATTACTCCGCACCGGTAGCTAGCTGCTTGTTAGGTAGTTAGGGCTACATACCAAATGGCGATGAGGATGAGATGGCTCGTCGCGACCCACAATATCGAGATGGCAACCCTGCAATGCGAGGTTGTACCAGATTCACAAACTGTCCGTGTGTTGGGGGAGTGTTAGTTCTCCTAAACTGTCCAGGGGGTCTCCACCCAAATTGCCACGTCTTAATGTCTAGCCATCTGGAATTAGCTAGAAGCAGCTGTATTATTTTCTTCACTTCCACCTCCACCTCCAAAGTAGCGCAAGTCTTTGCAAGGTTGAATTTTAGGCGGATAAGTGGATTTTGTAAACTGCAGGTGCTCTTCATTGTGAGTTACAGGCTTGTCATTGTACTATGTTGAAAGGCTTTGTCATCGTAAAGTCTGCCACCCCAAAGCAGAATTTTCTGCCACTGTCTGCGACACCAATTGTCAGGGAAAAATTGTCTGCAGCTAATCTGTTTTTTTCGTATGGCTACGTGCATATTTATTGGTTTTTACTGAATAACTTTTCAATGCTTTATTCTATTGATCTGGCTCTTCCATCAACGGACAGGTCTCGTCGAGACGATTAAAATTCTGTATTGGAATGTCCAAATCGGTCAAAAATTGGCGAAACGGCAGAAATTTGGTCAAAATGGCACGTTTTGTCAGCGACTGTGCCAGATTATCTGCGACATAGTCGCACGTCGCACCCCTTTCTGCCTCCGGGGTCTGTCATACTATAACCTAGAGAATTCAAGATGACACCGACGATGACTGAGCTGTCTCTTTAAAATGGTCAACAATGAGAGAAAGGAACGGTCTCAATTTTGAACCAGTTTCATTTTGTATTTTCACACGCTTTTTATTCGTGGATTGGGTAAATTTTTTTTGGGAGGGGGCGGGAGTAACAACCCAGTAAAGAAAGCTACACCCAGAAGCCAACCAGGAGTACACCAACTTGTAAAAATATAAATCATGGCCTTGACATCAATGGTTGTAATGATTATTCATCGGGACAGTTATTCGCAAATGAGAATGCACCTGAAAAACTGTATCCCTAAAAGGACACCTGAAAGCAGTAGCACCATATTTACCAATTAATGGTTCAAGACCATACATGAACAAACAAATTCAACAAACACCAACCATTGGAGTTTTCAGTTTTTTTTTTTTAGAGAGAAAAGTCGACAAAGAGTAGGTTGGCGGTGGGGAGGTTAGTGGGAGAGTCGGGGAAGGAGAGAGAGAGACTCCTTGTTTACTGCTAGACGAGGGTTTGCATCGGATGGGCCTTGGCATTTTTGTCTGTCACTTAAATGCAAATGTTATGCTCCCGGCGCTCGCACGCCTGAGGACAGTTAAGGAAGGGCCTTCTCGTAGGTCCGCTGATAGGGCCTCACGCACGTAAAATAACCCTGTTTACGGTTTGGAATAGCGCGTGTGTAAGGGAGAAAAGGAAGGGGAAGAGAAGAAGAGTTTCCAGAGGACGAGAATGATGCGCAGGCCGAAAGGCCAAACACGAAGCCCTAGGGAAAATGATGGTCGGAGGAGGAGGTTTGGGGGATAGGGAGGGAGGGGGTTAAGTCACTCTCTCTCTCTCTCTTCCTCAGTGAGGCACCTTCAAAGAAGAGAAGAAAAGAGGTGGTACTAGCTGGGCTATAGGGAGAAATAAAACTGTTTTTCGTGGAGCATTCCGTTTCGTTTTCCTGTCTCTCTTTCGCCACTTAAGTTACCCGTCGTCGCCCGGCGACTGCTGCTTAAATTTGCAATTGTCGTTCTCCGACCGTATTCCTGATGTTTGCAGAAAGTTTTTGGCGGTTCCGTTTTAACCTTTTTACTTCTCATTTTTTATTTTTATTTATTTTTCGCGGGTCTTTAGCGGTTGGCGCGGTACGGCATGGCGGCAGAATTGTGAAGTACCGTAGCAAATTTGAGCAGCCACGCACCCGAAAGCAGACACCCTGAAGCCAACGTCTTCTGACCTTTCATTTTTTAAAACCAGCAACTGCCATTTCCTTAGCAACTCTTGGTTGTACTACATAAAAACAGGGTCCACTCCGTTTGCTTATAGTAATTAGTCAGTAGGCATGTACAAAATTGAAGCTCCGTTTTTATGCTAAGCTCGTGTGCTGTCGTAACGTCAAAGCCTGAAGTGCACACAAGTACTGTACATTACAACTACAGGGGAAAATTAGTACCGGCCACTAGCCAGCTGGCGATTAATGCTGTCATTTGGCGACTAAAAATTTAGCACCAGCGGCCACTTTGGACACTTGTCAAGCTTGACTGCATTTAAGAGCTTCCCACTTCTGATAACAAAATTTCTGCTAAAATTATTTAATTGTGCCTGTTTGATGTAATCCTTAATGCCTTCAAATTAGCTGTTTAAAGTTATTTTTTAACAATTTCAAGCGTCTGAATGAAATTAAAAATTGCTACCAACAAAAACAAAACTACTGATGCCCAGCTTGTTTCGGGGTATAATCAATTTAAAAAGTAGGCCTAGCCCCCAAAAATGTGGCAATTTTTATTTTGTGACTAGGAAGGAGTGGAGGGCTCCCATTTCTGTTGCCTAAAATTTTACTGTGGTGACTAAACTTTTGTCATCTGCTGGCCACTGGCCGGTACATCAAAAAGTTAATTTTCAACTCGACATTTTGGCACATCTCGACGCCATTGCCATGAGTATAGCCAGGAAAAACAAATTACAAAAAAAAAAAAAAAAACACAAGAAAGACACGAGTCAAGTTGCATGTCAAATGTCCATCTTCACAAGGCACAACTTGCTAGGACGTGTTAAAAACTGACAGAAAAAAAAAGTTTAAACATTTTAAAACTAGAGGGGACTTCGATGTGTGCTGCCAAGTTCTTTCTGCCTTGCGATGAAGGACATTTTACTTGCAACTTAACTCACGGCTTTTTAGTATTTTTTTTTTTT
>JAHWFP010150413.1:69001-80052 GCA_023313725.1 Lithobius niger | reverse complement strand
TTTTTTTTTTTTTAACAAACAAAACGAAATCGGTAGCCTACATTTTGTTGTCGAGCACAATATCTATGTTTTAATGCTAGGATCAGCGTGCAAAAGTTACACATTTGATAAAAGTTATTTTTTAGCTCCAAGTTTTTAGTTGTAACACGCCTCTGAACGATCCATTGATTCGTTTCGAGGCGATCACGTGAATGGAACAAAGAGCTGATGTGGTCATCATCTACAGGTAATGTTTGGTGAAAAGTCTGACGCGGGATTGGTACTTTTTTTTTCAGACAATGTCATAAAAAACGTTTCATGCGCTAAGAAAAAAAACACATGCGTGCGCTCCTGAGAACCACTGAATTAATTTTTAGTGGCCTAACCTGCGAATGCTTGAAACAAATTTCCAAACATTTACAGCTTTTTCCCTCATATTTCCTGGACACCCTCATTCTGGCATCAGTGAAGTCACGTAAGACGCGTTTTCGCTTAACCTAGTGTGTAGCCAGATCTTTCTATCAAACCTTCAGCCAAAACAAATGATGATGCATCACAGACAACATCGGAACGAGTTGTTAAAAGCTTTCAAGGAGTTCAACTTTTCACTTCTTACGCTACGAAAAAGATTAGATTCGTCGCTTGGGGGATAAAGAGACAAAAAAAAAAACCTGGTTCTTGATCAGCTTTTTGCGCTTGGGGAGAGGCTGGAGAGAGAAACGTACCCAGTTGAGCCGTCATCGAAGCCCTTTAAGTGGGTCTTTAATAATTTGACGCAAAACGTCACGTCTAGCTTGACGACGCATACAATTTTCATTTTCAGCACACAACACGTGAACCAACTTTAAAACCCCCCCGCAAAAACGAAGCAAGAAACCCGGCGAAAACACCTGGCAGTCTCGCGGATGGAGAGAAGAAACACGCGACCTGAGAAAAGTACCCACGTCTGGGACGGGATTATTCCGGAAGACAGGGGAAGTGCTCAGAACCCGGGGTAATTACGAACATGTTCTCACTCGCATAGTAAATCAATACTAGCGCTACCTAATCCAGAATAGCGATAAAGTGAAAGGGCACATCTACACAACGAATCGCCTTAGCACATTCTCGCTGCTAGAAGCTAGAAGTCATCTGAAATACCAACACGGCGGCAGTTTTAGCTATGTCGCCTCGCAACGAAAGCAGTCTATAATGCGAGTTCACAAGCGACTGGGAAAATTTCGTCAGGAGGAATTCTTTGTCTTATTGTCACGGATTATTAGACTGCAAGCATTTACTCAAACGATCGGATTTAGCTAATCCAGGTAGCGTTATTACCATGGCAACGACAACTTTGCCATTGCGATTAAATTCTAGCTACGAGAATACAAAGGCGAGACGTTGTGTAGATGCGCCCTAACCTAGATAGTTAGGCCATACTAAAAGGTACCTCAATGTACTCAACCTAACCGCAGCATGAGGGCGCAATTATGCACCGACTCAAATTCAATTTTCTCGCTGACTAGTTTTTAGTTAGTTAATACAAAATTCTCCGGCTGCTTCTCGCCAAACACGGGACAAGGTGGCCTAGTGGTTAGCATGACCGTCGCATGTACCAGAGGTCCCGGATTCAAGTTCGTTCTCTCAGCCACTTCAAGCATCGGGAAGAGAAGGGTCCTGTGATGTCTCGTGCTCATGTCGATTGTGGCATGTAAAAGAACCAAGGAATTTTCGATGGGATTACCTAGCAAAATTGTCCCTATCTCCTTCTGGCCCCATGGCTACGGATGGATGCGTGTCAAATGTTAAAGCCTCTCACCAAATACAGCATGTGGCTTTTGAGTTGTCTGTACCTAGGTGCAGTAACCATACACATTACCTTTTTTTACTGTCTCATTCAGTATTGCCCCGAACTACTCGGTCACAACAGGATGTGATCATGCACCAGGGCCATTCTGCGTTCTAGAAGTCAATGCTGATATCTCGCATGGGCAGTTGTGCTGCGATTGCCTTAAAAACCGGGGTTTTTGTCTCTCAAAAATGGAGAACGTTTTCTAAAACGGTATGGCTAAAATATTCGTCATTCCATGAAATGCTTTCCTTTTTTTTTTCATTTGTAATTTGCATGCCGTCATGGAAACATATGGTGGACACCAAATTACTGACATGGACTTTGTGTAAAAATGATTAATTAAAGAAGTTATACCAGCAAAAGGTATTTATGTGGGTTTGTTTGTTTATACATTGGACCCCTAGTCTAGGGCTATGACGAAACCCTTTTACATGACCGCAGCGAGCGAAGAAGCGCTGCAAAGCCAATCACAGAATTTATCAACTTCAGGTATAGTTTCTTTTAGACGTTTCCTGAAGATCCTTTCGCATTCAGACGTACTTTTGCATCTGAAATTTTAGACGAAATGCAGTTTAGACGTACCGTACTTCTGCGTATTCATTAAAACTTAGACAAGGATTTTTTTCTGGACCCTCCCAGCCCCATCCATCCTTGAAAACACGTGAGGCCGAGAGAAAGCTTAAGGTGGCCTTTAAGATTACTACCGCTAGCGACAGTCCATCCACATTAATGTCATTAAGTATTCAATACTTTGGTTTCTGACGAAGGTACACAAAAGAGCAATGCTAGTCGCGGAGTAGATACAAATGACGATTTCTATTGGTCATTCACACACCGCCGTAAAATAAATAAATAAATAAAAAAATATATATATAAAAAAAAAAGGTAGCCGCAGCGGGGCCACCAAACGCAACCCACCATCACTTACCAATATTATTCACAGGGTTGGCAAGGTGGCGCCACCCTCGTTGGCTAGACATGGCGGCCAGCGTTTAGCCCTCCTAAAATAAACTATACGGAGTACGTGGCTACGGAATCCCGTGAGAGCCATCGTCCAAAACAACTATAAAAACTGCAAGAGGCCCTAGCTATGAAAAGGGGGCACTGAAATCGAGGCCGGTACCTCCACCCCCCCCCCTCGACTCCCCACGCCACCCATGACACAAAACAACGCAATTTAGACCGAAACAGTAGCTTTAATATTCTGGCGTCGTGCACTGTTGAAAATTTGACGCCACGCATGCGTGTATGGGATGTGTGTGTTGGTTGGGGGTGGGGTAGGGGGGGGGGGGAGGGGAGGGGGTTAGTTGCGGCGGTTTCGCATCACCTGAACGGCGCAATCTATCGAAAAAGGGAACCGAGACAAAATCGTGACTAGCAAAACCGGGTTGCTATGGAGATACGACTATGTGTCGCTGCTTCCGAAAGGGGGGCCGAACGGGGTAGGGTTGGTGGGGGTCGGGGGCTTCGGAAAAGAATTTCCAAGTGAAATTGAAACCATCGACGGAAGAAACGAATGAATGAAGCACGGAGTAGAAAAATAAAAAAGATACAAACTAGAAAGCCCGATTTTGCCTCGACCCCCGGAGAATGAGTGAGACAAACATATATAGACAGAAATGCTGGGTAAGGAAATAACTAAAGTTTACTTAAAGTCGGCAGTACCACTAGAATGGTTTTGTTTTTTAAGCTGATGCTGATGAACTCGATCGATTTCAAACTATCACTTCATTTTTGTTATTTTTCCTTCCATTGTTTTTTTGGCCAATTTAAAGGTGGTGGATCAGTAGTGTGTCGGCAGCCGTAACTGGCGTTTGAGCAGACACCATCCTGTGCCGACGGACCGGAATTTTGTGGGTAGACCCGTAGACCCGGACTCACATACGGCTTACAATAAGATGTACGAGGCACGGGCACGAAAAATGTCGGGAAAAGTGTGTCGGTAAACTTAATTCATCACCAGCCCCGTGCATAGCACGGACTTCGTCTGGTTAAAGACTAAAGTCATCTGCTCCTGCTCGGCGCGGGCTTGTTCCTGGGCCTGTGGCGAATGTTCTTACAGAGGAGCTCCCAATAAGTTCCTGCCTGATCCAGACTACATTATTATAGGCTCATGTGCGCATGCATGCCATGACACGCATTGTAGTCACGTGTCATGCTTGGTAACCAGTTGTTGTACTTCAGCATTATTATTATTTATTCCAATTCCGCCTCATTGAAACACCTAGGAGTGAATTCACCGTCATTTTGTCTGCTTTTCATCCTGCCACTATTTAGATTTTGACATCAAAATTATATAAGCAACATTATGTAAGTCTTTATGCAATTACTACCATTAATATTTTCCATGCTTATCCCAAATTTATACCCGCAATACAAATAACTGATGTTAAACCGCAAGTGTTGTTTCGCGTGGAAAGGCCAAACCAAACCAAAATGGCTGCTCGCGGCTGCGTCACGTCACGTGATGGTGTAAGAAATTCATTTGTAAAGGCATTACCAACCATACGGCTGCTGCAATGTTGACCTTGTAGGCACGCAGTAACGCACTGCTTCGCACGAAATTTTTTCTGTCTGGTTAGGGTTTACGTCGGGAAAAGTGTCGGGAAAACTGTGTCTGTAAACTTAATTCATCACCGGCCCCGTGCATAGCATGGGCTTCGTCTAGTCAACGACTAAGATCATCGGCCCCTGCTCGGCGCCGGGACTGTTCCTGGGCCTGTGGCGAACGTTTTACTACCATTAATTACCACTGAACTCCCGTCAATATCAGTAGTTTGTTTCCGACACTTTCACTGACTCTAAGGAAACAGTCCTCGATTAAAATTTTTCTTCTGAGCGCAAATCTTTGCTATTCCGTAAGTTGGTAGGTTGAGTGCACTTTGGTAGCTCTTAGCACAAAGATTGAGCAAGAATTTGTTGCATAATACTAAAATGAATGAACTTTCGTAAAGCTAATAAAACTAAACATTAAATAAAATGTCAAACTACAGTAATGATGATGGGCATTGTCGGTGTCACAGTTGGACCACTAAAATCTTTATTCTTAGCCTAGTTGTTGTTGCAATTAAATACTTCTGCAACTTCTGCAAACCCTAACGAGACAGAAAAAATTTTGTGCGAAGCGGTGCGTTGCGGCATGCCTACAAGGTCAACATGGCTACAGTCGTATGGTTGGTGCCGCCGTTACAAATGAATTTTGACGTTTTTCTTACACCATCTCGTGTCGTGACGCAACCGCGAGCAGCCATTTTGGTTTGGCCTTTCCACGCGAAACAACCCTTGCGGTTTAACATCAGCTATTTGAACGCAGAGAGTGATGGCGTCAGTGCATTCGAAATTCAACCGTCTTAACCCAACGACAACCCCAAAAACGCTTGTAAAAAATAGCTGTTTTGAGGAGCCGTACGTGTCTTTTTCTCGCAGTACTACAGCAGTTAGCCAAATGGCTGTTTCTTTTCCCCGTCATTTGCAGCGCCATACTTTGCTCGATGTCTGTTTACGAAACCATGTCGCAACAGGCCTTACTCCTGGAACAAAAGGTTTTCGCATTTCTGGAGCAAGTAACATCATCATCGGTTGCCCGATGCCTTTTCCCGAAGCCATGTTGCTACAACACTTCCGGAACAAATAGGTCTTGTTTTCCGGCCCAACTAGCATCGTCATTGTAAAATTTGCTTAATATTCTTGAAATCAACGCGCATTGGAGCTTACTCCAAACCACTTCTTCAACGGATCCAGCTTTTACCTCGGGAGCAGAGCAGAAGGAAGGGCTGATCGACCGAGCGTCTTCCCTCCTCCATTTCCCTAAACTAATTACCAAGACCAACTTCTCGCCCAACATCACGTGAAAAAAGTGACAGTAATCACGGCCCGACGCGACACCTGCCGCCACCGAGGTCACTCGATTGGTTGACTTCTCGACGCGCGGGGCTTACGAAAACTGCTTCCTCTTTCTGGCTTCGCCTCTAGCACACTGACCCTTCCTGCCAATGGTCAATGTGTAGAAAATCAGCGAAGCCAACCCGGAAGTTAAAAAAAGGTCGAGAAGAAGAAGCAGAGAAAAAGAACCATCTAATAAACGGCAAAACGAAAGTTGATTAGCAAATTTATTACATACGTGGACTTCCTTCCAAGCGTGACACTCACCTTAGTTGAGGGGCGTGATGGGACATCGAGCTTAAACGCAAATCGTTCATGCTGAGAAAAACAGAAGGGGTGACAGAACATGACCTGGAGGAACCCCACACCCCAAAAACGGTGCTAAAGCTGCATTTAAAATGGGTGTAATGACACTTAAGGTTCACGGCACCATGGAATGAACCCACTTCGCAAACCGTTTATGTTGAGAAAAACAAAAGATGATACAAAATGGAACCTTGGGGAACCCCGACAAAGCTAATTTGCACTAAAATATGGATTTACTGAAATTTGAGTAGGAGTTAGCATTGTTTTGCTCAGTAGCAGCCCACAAATTATCCAAATTCTCAAATTTACGGTTTTGTGCTCCAGAATTCAGGTTATCGAATGCTGTTTTAGACCTAATATACTTCAAATTGGAAAATATATGACAAAAGGGCCTTCTGTACTTCATTTACCTCTTCTTTGTGAATCCCTTTAATCCTTAAATACACATACCCGCTCCTATTTTTGTACATCCTGCGCATAAATAGTGTTTGCAACATTTACATACGTTTGAGTGAATGGAGCACAACCGTCTCTTACGTGGGGGAAATAAAAGGGTTTGCAGCAACATTTACACATGTTTGAACTAATGTTGCAAAACTTGAGTCGCACAGCGAAGCCAACATGGAGGCATGCACCTTTAATTTCAATCACTTGCTACACCAATTGCCGAACTGTAACACATCTCAATCTTCATTCTATGTCTACTCGCACAAGAGTAGGCTGGCCTACAATTGTAATGTAACGCAACAAAGATGAACAAAACTCTACAAACCGTTAACGAACCCATCGTATGCACTGTGACCACTGCACTGTGACTGAGGTTGGCGCTAATGACCAAGTTGTCAACGCGCCATTAAGCCTCAATCCCCCCCATCGTATGCGACGACCGTCATCTCGGAGAGCTTCCCAAGGTTAAAGAGACGAAAACGGAGGACAAACACACATACAGACGGAAACGCGGTTGATCCAAATACGAACCCTGTATTGCCGTGTCGTTGCTTCAAGTTGGAATACAAGATCAAAACAAAAAAAAAAAAAAAAAGAGTCGCCAACCTTAACGACGATCGTCAATATTAGCCGTTCGCCGTTCCGCCATTAGGCTTATTTCCTATCTGGCTCCCGTCTCCGGGACCCGCTCGAGCGCACGAGCTGAAATTCTAATCGCAGCAGAAGATTAATTTTACGCCTCGCTGCCGCGCGAATATTACTCTTCAGACAGATGTTGGTCGCTCGGTCGCTTTCCAGTCAGTGCGTGGGTTGGGGGGGGGGGGGGGGAGGAAAAGAAAGGGGACCTTTGTCTTAAGAGCAAGTAAAACAGTCAGCAAGACGAACGCGATTGAAGATGAAACCAACTTCGATGTATGCAGACTCATCTGGTGTAGCAGTATCGTACTATCCTTGAATACTAAAAATCTTCAAAGGTTACGCGAGGAAAACAGAAGGGGTTCCAAGACACAGCCCTGAGGAACCCTTATGAAAACTATGGCGTCGTTTAGCAGAAGATTCTCAGCGTACTAACATTATAAGATCGTGTTAAAGGCTTACCCGAAAGGCCGACGTTGCCATCAATAATAGTGATTTTGCACTTACTTAATGTCATCACGCTGGTTTTATTTTAATTCCACGAAAAGTGACGGGTTGGTCTTTTCTTGTATTCCTTAACATTTCCAACGCAAGGGAATTAAAAATAAATAAAAACTGTGAAATCGATTGGTTTCGTTTTCATTTCGACTTAAATAAACAGTAACTCAAAACCCTGTCTGCGTGTGATAACTATTAAATAACCCTTCTGTCAAAGCCGCGTGACCACCCATTGTTGCCGCCGTCCGCGTTATCGAAGTTAGAAAAGCCATTCCTTCCGACCGGTCAAACCTATTTGGCGTCATTTAAAACCAGAAACTAAAACCTGCCCACGCCAGAGAGTATTTATTTAAGAACTAGCAAAGCAGCTCGCTTCGCTCGCATATTCCGTGTTGTCTTGCTACGCTCGAGGATATTCTTGATTCTTGATGCAACACTTTTGCTGATGACAATCCACAGCGAAAGGAGCAGCGAAAGGAGACTTTTCTGGCCCTCTCGTAATGTACCTCAGCGTTGTTCCCTTGGACGCTTTTTCAACTCTACGTCTGAGGTTGCATGCTGCTTGGCAAGCCTTTTGGGAAAAACAAAACGGCAATAAGTTGTGGGATATTAAAGGCACTGTCCAGACATGGCGGTCGGCTTGTCGCCCAGAAAAAGTGTTGTTGGCCCGTTTACGCATCAGTCGCATCAATCTTACATATTCCTCCTTTAGAGGCGGGGGGGGGGGGGGGAGAATATTTTCCTCCTGAATATCATTGGTATCGCCAGCCACTTACGGTCCCTGAAGTGCTAGTTGACTATCACCATCTTAATGTGTCATTTGGGCGATGAGTCTGTCCGCCAATCTATGGTTTTCATTTTTTTATTTTTGCAGGAGGTATAAGAGACTAGATTAGGGGTTTGCTTAACATATCTGTAATGTGTGGCGCAGTGGCAACCCGACTCACTGCACTTCGACTGAGGTTGGCGGCAACGACCTAGCAGTTGAGGCGCCATAAAGCCTTAAGGCCTTTCAATGAATGGTCGAAGATTACTGAACGTCACAAAACGTCACAGTTAACGTGGGTTTTATCACCGCAATGTGCAATGCTCCACCACTGCAACCGTCACATTCACTGAAAGGCTGAATGGCGAATTTTTTATACTACAAAGCATCGACAATAACGCCAATCTGGCTACGAGGCAGTAGCACCTGGAGCCGGTCGTTGAGATAGCCGTAAGGTGCACTGGATGTATGCAGAGGTCGACGCATTAGCGTACCGGTGGCTTAAACAGACCGTCTGACATTTAAGTTTGAAATGCAATGAAAATAGGATGCCATCCGCATTAATTAGCGTAGTTTGTCAAGCCAATGTGGCGAGGCGGGCGGGTACCTTGAACTTAACACCTTCGTTTTCATCAAGTGCCCCTTGCAGTTACGCAGCAGATGCTAGCCTCGTCACCAATATGGCGCCATTGTCGCTGCCCTATTCAGGGAACCCACTTTTTCTGTTGTAGGGAACGTGTTGGAAAAGGCTTTGTAAATACAGTCGGCAATGCACTAGTGCGCGTGTGGTGGCGAGTGCTAACTATCGAGAACCGTTCTTCCTGTCCACCGTCTACTGCCACGTTACACCGGAAGCAGAAAGGAGGGCGCTGCGGTCGGTCACGTGACAGACAGTCAGCCTCGGTAGCAAGCGACATGCGCCGGACAAAATGACAGGTCCGGCCTGGAGATAGCGACGAAAACCAATTCTGATTGGCTGGGCAGCCGTCAGGACAGACATGAGACATTCGATACGTTCCAATGCGAAAGGAGTGGGTACAAGAAGGGGGGGGGGCCCCCGTTCGGGGGAAGAAAAGTCGGAGAAACGTTCGGATGTTTCTTCATGAAAAAGAAGAAGAGTTCCGTGAAAGGAAGTTTCCTTTTTGGGTGACGGGTACATAATTGAATTTGAAACGGGCTATACTGGTGGTTACAGCAACGGCAAGCAAATTGTAAGGGTTACAATAACAATGACGGGAAAGTCGGGTGGTAGGGGGAAAGGGGGGGGGGGGAAGCGTCAGATGCGCCTGTCTACAGGGCACGGAAACTAATTCTTTTGTTAAAAATAACCAAACGTTTCCAATAAATTGTCTCTTTAAAAAGAACGGCAACTTGTTTGACAGAATTAATCTTGCCAAACGTCAGTACTGCTGCTGGATTGTTTGGAATACCGAGGCAATTCCAGGGCAGTCCTCCTACACGAGATTGTGATACAAATGCCACAAAAGGATAAACAAACGACAAAAATTATACGTGTTGTGTTAATACTCACTGAATTTAGATTTTTGTGTATGTGTGTTTTTTCTATTTGGGAAAACGTTAAATTTTGTTCCGATTGGCTTCAAATTTACTGACAAGGGTGCTTTTGTGCACGAAAGTGGGAATGAGGTTTAAAGCACGTCAACAGCTAGGTCATTAGCGCCAACCTCAGTCACAATGCAGTGGTCCGGGTTGCCTATGCACCAGACATTACAGAGATGCACGAAAGAAACGAACTGGAAGATGAAATTACTACTTCATAATATTTTAGGGATGGAGGCCGAAATTCGAGGCAGAGCACTGGGCAGAAATCATACAAGTGGGGCAGCAAAGCAATTCCCTGCGGAGCACTGGGCAGAAATCATCTAGGATTCTGTCCTATGAACACAGAAAATAAAGCAATGACATATAAGCATCGTTCGCTCGGCCAAGTAATCGTGATTTTTTGAGCTGAATTCTGTGCCAAGCTTTAGCAAAATTTTACCACTTACGACAGACCCACTATTAAAAAAAAACTCTTTCTACTTACTACCGACAAATAAATTAAGACAGTTAGGAGATGGGGAATAAATTGAACAGGACACACGACGGGTTGCACTAAGAACCGGTAAAAGGAAGCTCCGCATACAATGTATATATGCTTATTTTTTTCGTGGTTGTTCTTAATAGTATACAGGCTGATCCATAAAGTACTGGAACAATATAGGCCTAAATAGGCCTAAAATAGGTCTATAATAAACCTGTAATAGGCCTAAAGTAGCTTCAAAGTTCGTAAGCCCATTACAAAACTTTCAACATGTTACGAATTATCCTTACTTCTATGGCATTACGTGTGACATTAGGGATGTATTGGATTCTGGTACCATCTGGTGAAGTGTATTTAGGCCTATTTTAGGCCTATTTTAGGCCTATATTTTTCCAACACTTCATAATGGGTTTATATATCACCTAAGTTTCTTTAGCTAGGCAATTTCCCTATCACTTGAAATCCAGCTGCTGTCACCCAGAGAGATCTCTAGGCGGACCGTTTCACCATTGTTTGGTCTCGTCAGTAGAGAATACTCTGTGGATGATTGCTCTCATCAACAAATTATTCTCTACTGACGAGCCCAAACCAGGGCGAAACAGCCTGTCTAGAGATCTCTATGGATGAGAACAGCATGATTTTAAGTGATCAACTGCCATTAA
>JAHWFP010150413.1:45255-61487 GCA_023313725.1 Lithobius niger | reverse complement strand
GTTACCGGCTTTTAACAGCTTTTAACAAAATCCGAACTCCTCCACTAGCGAAGAGTCAAGTCAGGATTACTGGCTTTTAACAGCTTTTTTTACAAAATCCCAACTCCTTCACTAGCGAAGAATCAAGTTAAGGTTAAAAGCGACATCTGCTTTGGACACACAAACACTCTCTCACACACACACCTATAGACGTCATAACAAGGTGGAGCAGATCTATCTGCTAAAAAATTAACGCGCTTATGGGGTCGATGTCGGTGCAAGCAGGTTCTCCATCATCACCCCGCAACAAGGAAGTGACGGTACGAAGAAAAATCTGCCAATTCCGTCTTTTCCAAACACCTGCCTTTTCCTCTTCTTCTAATAATAATGTTTTATAAATATAGATTCCGCCGACCTTTTTCCGAACAACATCCAAAGCCAGCCAACAACCCATCTTTTAGCGATTCCCTCTCTTTTTAGGCCTAACTTCCTTTTCACAGCCCGACATGCAATCGCTCACGGCAAGCCAAACACCTTAGCTTATTAATAGCTCACGTTGATATAAGCTAGTTCTCGTAACATGGCGTTAAAAAGAGCCGTTAATTTTCGGTTAATCGATAGAGCCGTTAATTTTCGGTTAAAAAAACACAAATTCAATGCTCACTTCGGCAAACACGGAGGCTCAGTCAAAATGAACTCGGAACCAGTATTTAAAAAAAGTACTACACTGCAAGCGAAAGTCAAGAGCAAAACTGAGAGCAGAAGAAGCAAAAGTGACACAACTGACATCACAGTGACCAAATTCATTGCTGTATATCAATGTAAGCATTGTCTTTACGCAATACGCGAACACTGACAATAAAGATCAAATCAAAGGTGATGAGAGTCAAGCTTTGCAAATCGGCCACTACACGCCACCAGCAACCAGGCGCATGGATTGCTCAGGCGTACGAAACGACCAGGCGCACGGATCGCTCAGGCGCATGGATTGGTCAGGCGTACGGATCAGCCAGACGCACGGATTGTTCAAGAGAAAGGAGGAAAGGGGGATGATGGCCAATTTAATTCAACTATACGTTTCAAGTCAAGTCACTTAAAAATGAGGTAGGGGAGGAGGGGCAGTCTTTAATTCAACTACTGTACCCACCTCAACTAGCATAGAATCGAAAGGAAGAAAAATTGACCGTCTTAATGAAAGTCCGCCGAAACACCATGTACGAAAACCCCGAGTGAGGGGCTTAATAGGAAAGTCACATATTCCTTCTTCCCTTTTTCTACGTAAAATACTCAGACATCAACATATTAATAGAATTCTAAAAACATAATAATATTTTTTAATCTTCATTCAGTTCGTTCATTTATCAACCAGTCTTTTATTTTCAATTTAATTTGGCCATATCCTGTTAATTTCACGAGTTCCGCTGGCAGTTTATTAAACATCGTTGGAAAAAAAGAAACATTTCAATTTCATACCATAGTTGTTTTTTTTTATCATGGTTTTAGAAGGCGGGTGACCATCTGGGCGTCCGGGTGCTACAGGGCGTTAGGGTTTCGTCGGGCAGCGGTTAACACTCTACAACACCCTTTGAACCCTTTTTACCATTGTTGATCTTTAATTTATTGTTGCACTGCTTTCAGCCCCTAAAGCGTAGCGACCAAAAGAATTATTGTTATACTATTAGCGCCTTTTTTCATACAACCAGTTTAAGTTCAAGGTTTATGAGCTTGCGTGGCCACAAGTTAAAAAGATCATATCAAAAACCAAAACTGGTAAAAGGGGCCGCCAAGTTTCGAATGGTTCGGCCCTTCAAAGGAGTGATATCAACATACCAAAACATTCGCCAAGTTAATCGCACCGCTTAATAATTCGAAGGTTTACTTTCGGTAGCAATGTTCAAGTTTTCATTTAACGTCCAAAGTATTATTCGGTGAGATTAAGTTGGCGAATGTTTTGGTGTGTTGATATCACTCCTTTGAAGGGCCGAACCATTCGGAACTTGGCGGCCCCTTTTACCAGTTTTGGTTTTTGATATGATATCACTCCTTTTTTTTTTAATTGTGTATTGACTCAACTCCACTACCGTGCAGATGCTAATAAAGTGCTATGTCAACAAGTTATTAAAGTGTAAACATCCTTTTCGACAATGTTACTGCAGTCGAAAATCGCTAGAAATAATATAAAGGAAAATTGGAAATTAGCCAACAGCGAAAATCATACACTAGAAATAAAGTAGTTCAGTAAGCCACCTTTATGCACTTACGTTTCGTCGGAGTGTCATGACCCGGATTCGAACCGGCTACCCAGTTCGCCCCCAGATCACTTGCACAGCGCCTTAATCGCTATGGCCACATCCCCCACTGGCATAAAGATAACTGCCACACAGTCTGACACACATTTCCAGTGCCAGTGCGCTTAATTCGACCGTATTTTCTTCGAGTGCTGAAGATCCTAAAAATGCAACCCTCACCAATCTGTTTCGAAGGAGGCTCGGTTCCGCGCAATCTTTCTTTAGCCTAAACAGATTTTTCAAAAGCTTTCGAAAATTTGTCGAAACTCCGGTCGTTCGCCCTTTTTTTTCTCTCCCGTAGTGTTGGACTGGTAGCTGTTAAATGTGTTGCCGGGAGAAGGAGATTGTTTATGACGATGCAGCGGCCACAGCTGGTCGTGTACGTGCTGCTGGGGGCGGGGGGGGGGGGGGGGGGGGTGGCGGACGGGGAGAAGGGTTGTTGGGGGGGGGGGGGTTGTAACCGGCCAGCTCACGCTGTGCTAATCCGCTCGCGCTGAAGCGATCCAGCCTGCAATCAATGAGACGATTGAATTTATCCCTCGCAAAATTTAATTTGGGAGGACGCAGTTTAGCAGTTGGGGTACGAACGGTAGACGGAATTGTGAAACAGAAAAGAATGAAAAACAAAACCGCTGTACACTCACCGCGCCAACACACGTCACGTACCCCGAAATTAACGGTGGAGGGGGGGGGGGAGATGATAAAAATAAATACGAGCTGACGTTAGAACTTTAAGATTCGACCAGCCTCCCTCCTCTAAACCCCACCACCTTCACTACCGTTCCTATGCACACAAAGCAGCTAATATGAAAATGGGGCTAAATCTGACGGAAAGAGGGGTTAATGATGGCTAAGCACTTGCCGATGTTGATTAGACCCATTTTAGAATAGGCCTAACCAGTCTGGTGCCTTACTTCCTTAAAGACATTGAGCTAAAAGAATCTGTGCAGCGATGCTTTACAAAGCTGCTTCCTGGCCACTATAATAAATCTTATCAGGAACGCTTAAAAGTTATAAATCTACCTACACTAGAAATGCGTCGCCTATAGTAAATGACTTGGTCCTTACGTATGGTATTTTACATGATTTGCACATCATAAACAGTAGCGAATACTTTTGCATTCGAGGTAGTGAAAGAACTAGAGGTCATCGACTAAAGCTTGCTGTTAACTTAATTAAGACTGATTGCCGCAATTTTTTTTTTTTTGCATTATAGTTGTCAATGTGTGGAACCATTTGCCTTCCGATGTCTTTTTGGCACCATCCGTAAACATTTTTAAAAGGTTATTATACCAAATTGATCTCTAGAATTTTGTCCATGTGTAAAGCGCGAACAACCAACCGTTGTACGCCCATTCACACATTTTAATTTTTTTTGTTTATTTATTTTTTAATTGTTTTTAAACACAGGCGAGGTGAGCGACCAATCCTGATCCTTACTTTGCCTATTGCCTTAGAAATAAATTTATTATTGTTATTATTATTACAATTGTGAAGTTTTTCCATAGCCCTAATGTTTCCGTTCTTTGCCGTAACGACACGGAAGTGCTCGAAGCATTTCTTGTCCCAGTGAAATTTAGTTCAAGGATTACTGACCCTAACTGAAACAGCTACAATAAGACGGCAGAATAACTGAGACGACGACACCAAAAGAAAATGAACAACATTCTCGTCCAATTACGGAAGCGGACGATTTAACAACATTCCAGCCAAACATTAATTGAAATACTAATCGGAATACACGTTAGACGTTTTTTTTTTCAGACAAATGATTTACAATTCCGCCTTACGTGGGTTGTGTTAGTGGTTTGGAAGGTTTTGTGTTAATGGTTACTTTTATTAACAAACGTTGACAGCGCTTATCTAACGTAAGCCGCCAAACTGTAAATATGAGCAGGATGCCCGAAAAGCACTTCCCAATATTCAACGGAAAATATCCCGCACGGCGCTTTACAAAATGGATTTTTAGCACGGGATTGAATTAACGGGAGTAAATAAACCCTTTGTCACCGTATTTGATATGACGCTTCGAAAAATTGACGCGAATATGATTTGGAAGGCGTGTCCCTATCAACCTGTAGAAGAAGGCATCTTCTTCTCCAAGTCGACTATTACTCTAGCCCTAAAAACTAAAACCAGTAATGCACAAACCATCTGGACTTTTAAAACCCATTTACCCTGAGAGCGAAGTTTTTGTTGTTAAGTGCGCAACCGGGTCTTATTGTTATTGTCTTAAAGTGCTTTCCTCTACAAGTCTGCATGTCTTGCCTGTTACGGAGCCGATCAAGACAGGAGAAGAATCTCGGCTCTGGCATTTAAGCCAACGGCCAGGCCAGGCTCGACTAATCGAGTTACGTCGATCTGCACCGATTCAGTCTGGTTACTTGCCAGAAGCCCATTTACAAAATCCACTCTCTGTCTCTCTTTCCTCAGCGATTGTTAATAGCTATCTAGCATCACTTAGAATCGACTTTTTTTTCCAAAATCATAACGGGATGGGGATCAGATTTACGCCATTCGTGCCTCTCAGGGCAGGCAAATACCCATAAATCGAATTATTTGTAGATTTTTTGCGCGATTTGGATTTAATTTAGTGTCAACGCAGAGTGATAAGGGCGCGTAAATTTTAAACTCTAGGGCAGCCACCGTTACATGTTGTCATACAGGAGCGGAGCGTGAGATTATATCTGGGGAGGGAAACGGCTGCTTCGTCGACGGGGAGAGGTTAAACGGGACGGAAAGCCAATGATCTCGAAATTGATTAAATAGGATGCACGTTGCTTTTTTGGACTTATGTCAGACTGCCTGAGTCGGTAATCGAACCCACGACCTTTGAAATCAAAGGCCGAGGTCCTACCGCTGAGCCATACTGACACGGCCTTTCATCATTTAACACGCGCAAACACGCTAGGCCGTGTCAGTATGGCTCAGCGGAAGGACCTCGGCCTTTGATTTCAAAGATCGTTGGTTCGATTCCCGGCTCAGGCAGTCTGACATATAAGTCCAAAAGGCAACGTAAATAGGTGGCGAGGGGGCACTGTTTATCCTCCGTCGTCTCCCTCTCCCACTCCTTCCCCCTCCCTCCCTTACTTTTTTAAATATCAGTTCTTCCTTCCTCTCCCTCACTTTGAATTTTTGTACTAAATCATTAACAATTTTTTTTCCACACGATCATGTCATTTTTATTCCAAAGTACGAAGCAATTTTTTTCGTTGTTTGCTAATGTGATTGTATGTTTCTCGTGAACCTGAATTACTAATTCTCTTAACTGTTGCCTTCATTGTATGTTTGAAAATCTCAATGTGTAAGTATTTCTAAGTAGCTCTACATTGAGCGAATGGCTTCTTGGGGGCCCCTTTTATGGGATCATTAAAACTCGAATCAAATCAATGCGTAATCCCTGCTGTTACACCGTCGCGGGGCATTTAACCCAGTTTGGATTCGTGCTCCCAAAAAATAAACAACACACGTTGCAACACGTTGTTGCAATTATTAACGCACCCCAAAAACTATTTTTAACAATAATTGGTGTTTTAACAATTGGGTTTCCGACAATTTCCAATTGATTTTCGTTAATTTCCGGCCTAAAATATACTCGATTTACGATCTGGAAAAAAAAAGATACTCTCCCAATTTTCCTCGGTAAGCATACCAAATTTCATCAAAATCGGTTCAGTAGTTTCGGCGTGATGTTACCACACAGAAACCCCAATAAATCAATGCATAAGGAAGTACAGTCGCTTCGCTCCAACCAGCGGCTTTGTCAATAGGAATGAATCGAGGGGTTCGACAAAAACAAAAAAAGTGTACGGAATTTGTAAATCTGTAAATCTTCCAACGGATTTAAGGAGATTTACGGATTTTCTGGGATTTAAAGATTTACAAAATATTTAAGTAAGATTTAATGATTTACATGGATTTGCAGAAGATTTACAGATTTATATAAAATTTTGTAGATTTACACAGAATTACAGATTTGAAGATTTACATGAAGATTTGAAGATTTACTGGGATTTAAAGATTTAAGTAAGATTTAATGATTTGCATGAACATTTTTCAAAATTTACACGGATTTAGAGAAGATTTAAAGATTTACACAGATTTACAGATTTAAAGATTGACATGCAGATTTAAAGATTCCTGGGATTTAAAGATTTAAGTAAGATTTAATAATTTACATGAGATTTTTTCAAGATTTACACGGATTTAGAGAAGATTTAAAGATTTACACAAAATTTTAGAGATTTACACAGATTTAAAGATTTACACGAAGAGGATTTAAAGATTTAAGTACGATTTACGCCAGATTTACAAGATTTGTACTAAAGTTACAAGATTTGAATGATTTACACAAGATTTACAACGGATTTATAAATCTTAAATCTTGGGTGTACGAGATTTATAGCTTTGTCGAACCCCTCGGTAAGAATACTCCAAGACTTTAGGGCAATTTTCAAGTTTTCCACGCACTTTTCCAGGCCTGAAATTCCATTGCCATTTTCCAGGGCACGCCCAGTTCTTTAGGGCCCCGTATGAACCCTGTGGAAGGTGGTGGGACTATGTCTGAACCGTATCTGAACCAGCCACCGAATCTTCTTCAATGCCCAAACCTGTAACAGATAGGCGGGAAGTGCTTGTCAATCCGACAATTTACTTCTCCCCTCTCCCCGTGCACCCTCTTCCTGCATAAATCTGTTGAGTGATCCTAGACGACCTCTGGCTAAAGGAACTAACTGCACGCTTGAGATAATCACCATTAATATTGCACACATGTTTTCAATTAAGGCCTATTAAGATGGCAGCAAGGAGGAGAGGGTGAGGGGGTGAATTGAGAAGGGGGGAGAGATGTGGTAGGTAGCCGGAGGTCACGCATGATATAACATCAATTTGTAATCATGTACGACGTGTACATGCAATACAAAGTGAGGAGGGGGGAGGCTGAACGAAATGAAGCCATGGCGTATGAGGACGTTAAGGAATTATGGGCTATTCTAGAAACTTTCCTTAAAAAATGAACAGAAGCCGGTTTTTCCCTCTCTTGGGTTCGTCCGTTGCTCCCCTTCATCCCTGTTATACATATATACACATCATGGTGATAAAGTACCAAAGGATAGGCCAAGGCTATACAACGTACGCCTATAAAATGTAGGCCTAGACAATGTAAAGTGTGCGCGGCCTATCTTGAGTTCGCCGCACGACGAACACAGATAATCGATTGTACGTTTTGGGCAGCAGAGTGCCTTGTTGATATCCAAGATGGTTACAAAAACAACGGCGGCCTTCGATTAAAGCCGCCCCCTCCAGGAAGACGTAGTCGCTCGTAAAATACTTCCAGAACTCAAGATACGCCGCGTTTAGAAAAAAAGCATTAAAGCTCGTATCCCCATATTCTCAGCTGTGAAGGTGCACAAACCAATTACAGTTCACTCGAACGCAACGAACTATAATTTGAACTCCAATTCCAGGGAACAAGGACGGTTTTTGCTCAATGTCAGAAAGTAAACGCTAGGGTTGGGTGTTTGTGCAAGTGCGCATAATTTGTGCATTTACCTATTGACGCTTCCTTTTGGACGTACGTGTCAGACTACTTGAGTGGGGAATTGAACCCACGACCTTTGGGGCAAAGGCTGAGGTTCTATCGCGAGCCATACTGACGCGGCCAACATGCCCGTGTCAGTATGGCTCAGCAGTGGGTTTACGACTTTGGCTTCGGAGATCGTGGGTTCAATTCCCCACTCAGGCAGTCTGACATTTAAGTCCAAAAGGAAGCGTAATTTCCATCCGTATTCATTTAACTCTTCTCGAACCCATTTGGCTTTCAGTCCTGTTTCAGGAAATGGTGAGGGGAGGGGAGATTTCCACCCCCCATCCCTAAGAAATAGGATTTGCTTTTAGGCCTACATCTTACAGGGATATTTTTGTAGGCCTACAGTTTAAAGGCACACTTCTTATACAGGCCTATTTTTTTTAGAACTTTATGAATCACCCTGTCCACACTAAATGGTCGGTACAGTTCGGGTGCACTTTATAAAAGCACATTTATTTAGAACAGTTTTTGTTACAATCTAAGAGCATCTTAATCATGCATTCCCTAACTTTCCAAGGTGAGTTTGGACTTCATATGTGTGATAAACTAAAGATGGTTCAGTGAGTTCTCGTTAAATGCAAGACCAGTATTTAATAATAAAGTAACCATCACTTAGACACGTCAAGAAAACATTACTAAAAAAAAAAAAAAAGACTGGACAGAAACACAAGAGAAATATTTGTTTAATTTTTATTTCTAGTTCCTAGATGCACCCCGTCTGATGACTGGCGCACGCGTGGGCATTTTGCGTGATAATTCCTATAATTAAGGCCTGGAGGCAAAAGACACGCATTCTGGGGGAGAGAGCGTTTCTACTAGCCTAGTTCCTCGATCGCCCACGTGCGAGGCAGACGGTACATCCACCGTGAAGGACATCCGGTCGAACCAAAATTGAGACAAAACAATTAAAGATAGACTAGCGAGTACAGACGCGTCTACCGCCGACTGTTGCTGCATTATATACATTAACAAAAAACGAGTTGCAGGACAGCTGCAGGTGTTGAAAAAAAACGGACTCAAGGGCCACCAGCCTGCACAAAAAATTTGGAATAACTGATTAAGGATTGAGTGATTCTTTATCCAGGGTCATGGCCCGAAGCCGTAAACCGTATATAATATGGCTCAAAAGAGTCAAAGGGTTTTAGCAAGCGTTAGCCGCATCGGGTCGTCTACCCGCGCAGCCCTAAGGCCGTATGGCTGGTGACCACAGACAACAATCTCTTCTTACTCAACTTTTAATGAATAAAATAATGCTTCAGGTCTATGCAACTTAATATCAAACCGCTGGCTAATGGTTCTGTCGTTGAGGAGGATTCAAATTAAGTGGATTAAAAATTAGAACTTTATTGTTATATATTTGTTAAGCCATAGTACTGTATTATAAGTATGATCGAGAATGATTCGTGTTCATGATTATGATTGCGTGCATTATCCTGTTCTTGTACTTTAAAATTTGATTACTATTTTCTATTATACATTCAGTTTTGTTTTTCTCCGTATAATTGTAAAGATGAGGTTATTCTAATTTATTTTATATTTGATGTAACCCATACAAGTTTCTCTCTGAGACTTCGGGATACAATTAAATAAATAAACAATTAAAAAGTCCGGGTCAGGAGAGGTACTGAAAAAAAAAATTATTCGTTATTCCCGTTTTTCTCTGAAAATTAGTAAAAAATATTAAAATTCGGCGAAATGGCTGTACACAGGCCTATTGACGCTCACATTAAAAAGTAAGGAACGGAATGGTACTGAACAAGGGCACCAAAGTCATCATTGGTTCCAATATCGTCACTGTTTGCGCCATGGCTGACTTCCTATACAAAATGCAACCGTATTTCCGCTTATTTTTAATGTACTGCATTTTATTAGGAAGGGACCAGACTTCCCCCCTCCCTCCCCCCAACTTGGCCTTCATTTTCAGCAGCAGGTTAATAAAATGTGGCAGGATTCACCACCTTGCTCATTCACAGACAATTATTCTATGGAAGTCCGTTACAGCCAATTCATTATACCAACTCCTATTCTAATCAAGGCCTAACACAGCTCCTCTTCAAAATTCAAAAAAACAAAAAACGGAACGCCAAGCACGGGAAAGGCACACTCCTCTCGCGCGCGAGCACAACGGTCGTCCTCGTTTGCATAACGTTTTTTTCTCTTTCTTTCCTTTTCTTTCTTTCTTTCGCTCGTTCCGTCTTTCTAATTCTAATTCTTCTTCTTCCTTTCGTTCGTTCATTCTTTCTCTTCTTGGGGTTTTAAGGTGCGAAAAATAAATGAAAATTACATTTAAAAAATCGTTAAAAATTATCTCGAAAACACTTTCCGAGTGGAATGTCCGGAAAGACTACGACTAAAGTTTTCGGAACATGTATTTCAATTAAGCTCCAAGTTTTTTTGTTTTTTTTTAGGAATGAGGGGAAAATTTTCACACTTAGAAAAGACCAAAAAAAAATCACTTTCCTTTACGGGTTGTGCTTAAGACACTAAGCAACCGGAGAGAAAAAGAAGTTGAACGGAAGGAAGTTGGAGAAGTTTTGAAAGGAGTCTGTTGAATTGAAATAAGGCCGAGAAAGAATTAAACGCTTTAAAAAAGGGAGTTAAAATAAAGCAGCAAGTAAACGACAGTCTTTTAAGGATTTCAATGAAGTATTTCACCCTGAATCAGTTTGAGAATCTGAATTTTTAAAGTTTTCGCTTCATTTGTTATTAACCGGTATGACGCCTATCGAATCTGGGGCATCAGATCTGCGGATATGGTGGGACCCCTGGAAAGGGAATCTTGGCAAAGTCCCCGCCAGGATTGCCGGCCAGGATAGCGTGAGAGGCTACCATGCTCCTTCAGCGGTTATGGAAACTATTCTGGTCAATTTGGGCAATCATTCGGCCCCTCCAATAATCTCAGGTTTCCCGGGTTCAAATCCCCAGTTGGCTCCACCCTTTACCAGATATTTCGTCTCTTAAAAAAGTCTGGTAATGTTCGAAATTGAGCCGGTTCAGCCATAAGAGCATTAAATTGCTTCGGCTGACTTAAGGATCAAAGAAATTAATTAAAAAAAAATAACAATAATAATAAGATTCAATAGGTGGCTTGATACCGGCTGTAAATCTCTAGCTTATACAGACCCAGATTCGATCCCGGTGAAGAGAAGTGTAAATGTATGGATTTTCCCGCCCGTTGTACGAGCGTTTCCTCCGGGTACTCTGGTTTCCTCCATCATGGAAATTGTCAGCGGCAAAAAACAGTTGACACGATGGTGGTTCCTTCCATTTAACGTCTACCGCTTGGGGCCTTCAAAAATCTCTAAGCTTATTGGCCGATGACTTCAATTATCATTACTAAGAAAAAGGCTTTGGGTCTATTGTAGGCGGAGGGGATAGAAATTTATCTTAAATTTGTATTTACTCTCATTTTAATGACAATAGCTGCGAGAACTGCGTTCGAGGTTAAGTCTATTCATTCTTGCAACAGTGGATTGAGAGTTCAGTTTCCATAGCAATCCCAGGAATCTTGAAATTATTATAAGTACTGTTCCTTGTTGCGGTATAAACACGTCGTCTGCTGTACCTTCGTTTATATAAACAGTTTCCTGACGCTGCGACGATTTAAGGTTTCACATTTGGGATTCCCGTTGATAGTGTAAACGCCAGTTTAGTCGACACGTCGGGTGAATTTCTGCAAGCATTCTTTTCACATGAAACGAATGTGAGTCTTTAACGAATCCTTTGTTTTTTTCTATTGCTGCCTTCCTCTAGTGGTCAAAATGCGATAATCAGATGTTATTATTTCGCTGTGTTACGTCAAAAAAAGAGTGTCGAGAAGCAACGATGATCTATTTTGACACTCTTTAAAAAGTTCACTTGATTACAAACACCACAGTGTATTCTTCATTGGAATTCCTTAACTATTCAGGATTCCAAATTTACAACGACGAGTTGTAGGGGTTTTTAGTACGTGTGAAAGCTGCCCCTATGCCAACCCCACAGTTAAGGGACTTCCATGAAAATGTGCCGTGGTGCTTGTAAAGGGGTTGCGGGTATTCCAAATTAACCTTAACCGATGCAACAAGGCTGGTAGTCGTGGTTCAGTTTTGGTGTTAGTTTAATGTTACATATGAGCGATCGTGTGCTCTGGCTCGCCTGAAATTCAAGAGCGACACTAACCTTGGCTTAGGGCCTTAAATGGAATGTCAACAGCATTAGGCTTACTTGGGAAAATTTGGATTAGTTAGTTTCGGGTAATTTCATACGTTGACAGCTAAACTAAGTAGCTACGGGTTTGCAGTGCTGAACTAGCAACAGGGTTGGTCTGGTTTGAATTTAAGTTCGGGGTTTGGGGGAATTGGGAAAAATTCTAATTATAGGGCCGAAATTACCCTTGGATGCGGGGAGTTGGAGAGTTGGTGGCGGATGGAATTTAAGGTTAATACCTAATTGTTGGGAGCACCCGGCAGAAGACCAAACGAGCTCGAGCCGTTACAATTGATGTCAAGCATTATGTACAGACAAATCATAGCTATGTATTCTTACAACAATTGGTCAAATAGGATTATTTCAACTAACAATGAGTATTAATTTTGGAGTGACAATGGCACATTACAATTTGACGTCATGTGGACTTCGGGCTTGGCAGATTTCGCAAATGACGTCATCAGTGTAACCTTGCTGGGGTGGTACAATTCCAACGTTGAAATCCGGAATTAAACTCGCAACAGAGTGTCAGACCGATAAATTCGAAAAAACGTAATTTCATGGATTATTGATCAATTTACGGCAAATTCGAGATCAATAATACTTTTGGGGATATCCAGCAATGTGGCAAATTTCATAGCAATCTGACCTCTGGTTTAGGGTCCACCCACACGACAAAAGTGCAACCCGCCAACCAACATTTTGCAATTCAGTGTCCATTATAGGCTACGCTCGCTTCGCTCACTCCGCTTCCCCAATTATTACGATTATTCCTAAATTATTATTATTCCGGGTGTGACGCCACGTAAAAACAAGGGTTTTATTCCTTACTGGCGTCAGCTTAAGCTCTAGGATTTATATTTTACAGTCACCATCCATGTTCGCCGTTTAGCTAATCCACTTGGGAAGTTTGTAAACGGTAATTACCTATGTGCGCTAAGCTGTCGTAATAGTCCAACATTTCCGGTGATCTTGTTTGTAAAAATAAAACAAGCTTAGGAGACGAAAAAAAAATAAATAAAAATCGCTGGCGGAGATAAGTGTGGAAAACTGCAAGAACCGTGAAATGGATCGTACAAAATGTGAAGTTAAAAAACGAAGCGAAAATATTAAACGCCTTACTGCGGGTGAAGCAATAAAAGCTGTGACGCGAGTCCAAACGTAGCCTCCAGTACTTATAATACCATCTCGCAAACATCATTAAGTGAGTCAAGGGACTGGAGCAATGGGCGAGCCTATAAGTGGCGCAAATTAAACACCACCATCTTGGGGGAAACATCGTCTGTTTCAGTACTTTCTTAATTATACGTCAAAACATAATCTATACTGGCAGAAAAATGAACTTAAATCCTTTGTTAAAATATGAGCTTCGCCTACGAATATACTCAAAAATTCCTTCGTTGGTATGTAGTTTCTGAGTAGTGATTGGTTACATTTGGGAGGACTTCAGTTAGGAGGTTTTTTGGAATTTCAGTAATAGCCTTTATAAGATTAGCTGAGTTTATTTCGGATATATTTTTCACGTATGTTCACTTCCGCCAATTGTTCAACGAAATTGTTGACGCGCATACCTCGATCAAACTGTAACAGCGACCGATATTACGAAATCTAAAAGTAGTTACCATCGCAATTGTCGGTTAGCCCTAGTTTAAGATTTTAGGGGTAATTGTCATCTTATAGACGCAATTTTTACCTGATATTTTAATTTTGTCTTAAGTAGCAACTAAGGGAGAACTGGGTTCGAGAGTAGGCCTATTCCTTCATGCATCACGATGTCGAGACTTCTCGTTGCCGCAACTTGACTTTAGGCGTATTTTTTTTACTTGCCGTTTTAATTTTGCAAGTAGCAGCTAAAAGATAATTGAGTTCGAGAACACATGCATGCAACGCGGTATCGAGACTAATGTGCGTCATTAACAAAATCCTTTTTTTTTATGGTTGCGTGTCTTCCTGTACTGTTAAATGCGACGATCAACTGTTGTTATATCACTGAGTTACGACGAGAAAACCTATTTGATATTTATAAGGAAGCAACGATGTTTTGATTTTTTAAAGTCCTTTTGGCTGTCACTGAAAAATGGGACATACGGATGGACGAAGTCGTTGTTTTAGCTGTACAGCAGACTAAAACCTATAAAGCGTACGTTTTAACGCAGAGATGTCACTCGTTCGAAAAGTCGCCGCGACTCAGAATGAATTACCTTGAGCACTTCTCCTTTATGCTATTCGCGATTAGTTAACAAAATCCCTTTGATGTTTAAGGCACGGTTTAACTAAACCGAGCGGCAGCAAACGGACCACACTAATCCTCAGATCCGTTGAACGTCAAAAAACACCAACAACATACAAACATCAGCTTGGAAAACACGCCGAACTTTTTAACGAACTCGTAGAAACCGTTCGGGCTAGACTGTAATGTGACACAAAAAACAGCTTTTGTAAAAAAAAAAATCAAATCTTAGCTTACTTTCTACAGGCAACCAACTTGGAAGCAGGAGGGGGGGGGGAGAAGCAAACTGCATTTCCGTTATTGGGAAGAAAGGGGATAGACTTGGAATTCCGTGCGAGGGGGTAGAAGGCGAGGGGGAGGGGGGGGGGCTCAATTTGCGAGGGGGCGTCAACCGAGTGGATTTTGGCAGCACATCACCAACACCATACAATTAAAGCGAACGTCGGCGAACGCCAATGGCGTTGGAACAATGCGACGCTAATTTGGCGTGCGCTTCAGAGCACGCGCGAGGCTGGCCTTTTGGCGCGAAAAACAAGGGAGTGCTGGCGCCCCGCTGCGGGCAGAGTCGGAAGCAGAAACGAAGACGTGGGAATGCAGAGGGAAAAGGGGGAAAAGTTGGTGGCAGGAAAAGTTGGAAAAGACGATGGGAGAAAACAAAAGAATCGCTTAGCGCAGAACCCAGCTCGACTTTGACCCATACCGCTTGTCTTAAAACGCCACAGGGCGCAAAAGCGTGGTTTGGCAAGCTCTCTAAAGACTGAGGGCGCTACGGCTAATCGTCAGGCAAGCGATGCAGGCGCCACCTACATAAAGGTAATAACACAACGAACGAACGAGCTTCCTTCGCTCATGTCAAAAACGTCAAAAGTTAAGTCCAGCCGTCATTACAAAGTTTGAGACTACGTGCTAAGTTTAATGAAGTTCGAGTTTCATTTCTAAATAGTCCGTGGAGGGGGGGGGGGATAAGTTTCAAGTACGAACTCAAGTTAATAAATCAAGCTAAACTGAAACCCAAAACTACAATTTCGAATGAAAAAATACCAAACTCAAGCCCTATTCAACACTTCTGCACATTAAAATCCTAATTATTTTGTGGTGGTGGTGAGGATATACGAGAAAGTTGCCTTCTGACAGGCAAAGCACCACAAGACCTCAATGGAATCACAACTTAATTTTTGGGAAAATGTTTCAAATGTTTCCCTTGGTCACAACATGTAATTAAAATACGAGGGAAAAAAAAGAAAAAAAACGGGTGAACTGACAACAGATAAACGTTCACGAATCCGCCATATTGCGCGTCATATGAAACAGTTTCCCGAAAATTAATATGTTTCCACCGACTTCTTGTGGTGCTTTATCTGCCGGGAAGTAACTTTCCCATATATCTTCTGCAGATTGTTAGGAACTTAGGCTGGCCAGAGACCAAGTGGTTTTGGTGAACTTTTGAACCTTCTTCAGTTTTCAAGTTTTTTTAGACATGACAATTTAGATGCGTAACCATTTTTGTACGTAATAGGTGACATCAGGAATTAATACACAGACGTTGCGACGCTGAAATTTGCAGACCCTGTGCTTTTCTGAAGGCCAATCTCCAGAGCCGTCCGCCTCAAACCCAAGAAATGCATTCTTGGTATTCGTCCATCAAGCAGCCTATATTGAAAAAAAAAATTGGCCTCATTGATTGACAAATTTCTTGGTGTTGAGTTGGAATGCTCTAGAGATTAACCGTTGGAAAAGCAAAATATTGGGCTCTGAATTGTGGACCACATAATGCACCCCAGCTCTGACTGTAGCCTATCCATTTTGATTCAGTCATCTGGTGGGTTTTTGGACTGAAAATAACTAAGTCCTCCTCTGGACTGAAATAACTAAGTCCTCCTGTGAACGCCTTACACCGAACTGAAATAACTAAATCCTCCTGTGAACGCCTTACACCAAACTAAAATAACTAAGTCCTCCT
>JAHWFP010150413.1:17014-45245 GCA_023313725.1 Lithobius niger | reverse complement strand
CTTACACTGAACTGAAATAACTAAGTCCTCCTGTGAACGCCTTACACAGAACTGAAATAACAAAGCCCTCCTGTGATCGCCTTACACAAGGCTAAACTAAGTAAGCCCTGTGAAGAAAAGCAAACCATGTGAGGAAAAGGTCTCGTCTCCAAGTCAAAAAGAAACGAAATGAAATAGCATCTGCGCCTATTTAATACACGACTTTTAAAAAGGAATTTCAGAAGTTCATAATAGTTCCCAAGGCGTTAAGTTTTATAAATTTTAACTCGGATTTCCAGGATTTTTATTCTGAGTTTAACCTCAAGTGATTTTGTACCAAACGGGTAGGCTTACGATAAACTATTCTCGATCAGAAGGATGCGTAAACCAAACACAAAAAAGCAAAAAAAATAATTATTTAATAACTTGCACGGCAAGCAAGTTCTCGAAACACGATAGGCACACAAAACTTAAAATTAGGGACGGCCTCTTTGTCTTTGTTCTGCGTTTGTGCCCATTATTATCGTTGGCGTTAGCTTTTGTGGTCCCGCAGCAAAAGTTGACTGGCAGCATCGTTAATCACCAGGGGGCTAAAAATAAAGCGGTCGGCGGAACCAACACCTCGCGAGGAAGAAAGAAAGTGAAAAAAAAAAACACGTCCGTACGTCTTCGTCCGTCGTCTCAGCGTTAGAACTAACTTGTAGCCCAGAGTCCCTTAATGTGGTGCTGACTTGCAGCTACCAGTGGGTCCATCAGCCACCTCATTTTTCTTCTTCACGGGCGACGCCATCTTGGATCCCGTTAACGTGTTGTCGTTCTCCTTTCTCACGTGATTCTGTTGGTGCCTTTTTTTTTTTTTTGGTTGGCCGCAAACTTTTTGGGTGAAAAGGTGCACCTGAGCTAATTTCCTTCGATAGACAGACAATAGTACACCACGGCTGCACGGGTATGATAAATAAAATTCCGCGTGTACGGAGAGATCTGAGTTATGCTAAGTTTCTTCTCGTCAGTAAACTCCGAACGATCATGCTTTACTTCCCAAAGAGCCTTGCTACCCGGATCCATTATTTCTCAGTTGGACTTCCCTCCAAAACCAAAAGAATATCTATGTTGTCGAAAATCTATGATTTTCATCCATGAGCTCGCCATGCCAACAACAATGTATAGCATAGCTCGCTGTTAACTGTTTCTTGGCAATCCTACTCCAAAACTGCCACTCTATTCAGCAACCCCACTATGCCCGGTACAAGGAAGAACGCCAGATAGGATGGTAATTTCAGGGTTTATTCCAGGGCCACGCGGTCTGTCCTTAGGAGATGTTGTCCAGTGGTTCAAGGATGCTCTAGTCAGGGCTTCTAACAGAATGGCACACCTCAGGAAGACTTGTAGCTGGTTAGGGAACTAGCTCCCCGAGTGAAGCTGAAGGGGGCTGCAGGGTTTTAAGTACCCAGAGCTGCAGCCAGTAGCCACCACAGGTGGTGCAAGGTACTTCCTGTACTATATCCTGGTATCCCATGAGCCATCTCTGCTAGCAGTCCCACTAGTGGCAGGCAAGGCCAGAGCCACCCTGACCACTGATTTAAAAATTAAATACGTAATCACTTCGGTTGACGAACCATGACTGGTAATAAATGTTCGTCCTACAACAATCGTCACCTTTCGGTCATTCCGGAAAGCTTGTGATAGATCGTTGGGGAAACAAAGCTACTTAGGAGATGGTATATTCTCGTTTCAAATGCCCCTCGAGCGTAAATTTAAGTAACGATAAATATTCTCAATTCCTCGTTACATTCCGAGGCTGATAAAACCACCTTGTACAAGCGCCTCGGTTCTTTTTTTGATTTTTTTTTCAGTTTCGGAATGCAAGTCTTGGCTGAGAACATTCGTCCATAAAAAAAAAACTACGCTCCACTGACATTACCGATGAAAAAAATCCGCATGCTTTTCAGTTAAATACAGACGGTATGCAGGGAAGCCGACAAGCTAAAACTAACTTTTTAACAAGTAATCATTACAATAATAATATAATAATCTGCCTTATTATACTAATCTTGTTGAAAGCAGTACAGGCACGAAGTCTGTTATGACTTGTGTATGCAAGCAATAATCAGTTATAACTATAATCTACTGTAATTATACATATTATTATACATATACAAGTGTTAGTGATTTTACTCATTATGTTAGTGTTATTTATCATTACACTTTCTATTTAGTCATTATCCTGTTTTTTATCATTCGTTCCATTACATTGTATCTTTTGACGTCCCTTAATGCTACTAGCAGTTTACTGTAATTGTATGGAATACGATACTTATTGATTATTGCCACTTTTTAAATAAGAGTTTCTATATAATAATAATAATAATGATAATAATAATAATAATAAACTTTATTGTA
Organism: Lithobius niger; assembly: GCA_023313725.1. Classification (NCBI taxonomy): domain Eukaryota; kingdom Metazoa; phylum Arthropoda; class Chilopoda; order Lithobiomorpha; family Lithobiidae; genus Lithobius; species Lithobius niger. Next base: position 42,866 of record JAHWFP010150413.1, on the reverse strand, counting down.
GCACGTGAAAGTATAAGTTATCAACAAAATCCGGGGATAAAAATCGATTGTGCCACAAGGGGCGAGGTTGAGGTTGGGCCCATTCTTACACGTAATCCGAAACAGACAATTACAATGTCAACAGACAATATCAAAAACTAAAAGCAAACAAGAAAATAGGGTGGGGGGGGGGGGGCGCCAGGGGTGGCAGGGGAAATAGCAAGAGAATGGAAGGAAAAGAGTCGGAGAGGGATGGTGAGCAAGTTATGAGTGAAACAAGTGACGGAATCATTGAGCTTTGAAAGCTCCAACATTAGGACAAGTTTTAACGACTTCGGGCAAATCATTCCACAACTTCATGCTCTGAACCAAAAACGACGTTTGGTATTTATACCACGCGCCATGGCTGTTTGGTGTGACGTGCATATCACGTGACTGGGCTAGTCCAATCAGACGGCCAAACAGCCGTTGTTCTCGTTCGTCATTGGCTAACTCATGGTGACGTCACTGCAAACAGGCATTGCGCATGGTTTAGTAGTACGACAGCGAGGGGGAGTGAAGGGGCGGCCATTACTAAATATTGTTGGATAACTGTGATCAGATAATTTAATTTCAGACCAATTGAGAAACATCACATCGGGTTTTCTCACTCCTTTAACCACTACTATTTGCCAAATTAACTCATATCCCCCTTATAGCTCACCAGAACCACCGCACCCTCACCTTAGTTTTGTTGTTGTCGCGCCAGTCACTTGGTCACGTGTTTATCCTATCCCCCTCCGAAATCCATCTAATAACGACTAGGAGTCTTGCACCTTCATCAATTATTTCTAGGTTTGTCCGCAGCGTGGCTCTGCTTCCCATCGTTTGGGGTTAATTGGGTCGGTGGTCATTAGTAGGAGGCGTCATCCCCCCCACCCCCCTTCCCCTAAGCCCTCCACCTTCCCGCCTCCAGTGCGAGTGCGACCCTCATTAGGGAAATAGGCTTACGATGAAGCCCGAATGCGCACCGGTACGGAAGTTGGGCGATTCTAAAAAGAACGGTGGCGGTTCCGCTGTCGGGGAAAAAGGATGTCGTGGAGACGACGACTCCTTTGGTTAAGGAAAACTTTAGTTATTTCTGTGTCTTAGGGTACAATGAGTTGTGCACTGCAATTTCCGTTCCCGTCTAGGCTCTGCGGAACGATTCCAGTCTAACTCGTTCGTTGGGACGGAGCCCCGAAACGAATGTACGCACCTAAAGCCGCACCTTGATTCAGGAACACAATGATACTGTTTTTTTTTTCCATCTGTGGGAAATACAGAAGGGCCCAAAGGTGGGAGGGTTGGAGGTGTCATTTTTATAACATAAAAAATGCGGAAAGTACTACTTATGTAAGCGTATAAACAGTTGCTCAACCATACCCCCTTAAGCTATCCCTCGCTCCCCCGCACCATTCAAGCGACTGCTGGCTCTTTTCGGATGGAGGAGTAAAAGGCGTGTTTCACGATTTGCGCGTAGTGTGAGTGCCACTTCATGACTGAAATTATTATTATATTATTATTATTGTTGTTATTATTAAATAAAATACCTAGCGAATTAAGAAATATAAAACAACACAGAGAAATGCAGAGTAAAACTAAAAATGTTTACTTAAATTTCAACAACAAAAGAAAAAGAAGAATAAAGATAATGCTATTAGAGTTAAGAATTCAACAGTACTAACATTAGCTACAAAATAGTGTAAATACAATAGTGCATATATTTCGTCGATGTGTATGTATGGTAATAATTAGTAATGAAAAATGGGAAAAAATTATTAAACAGACTAATTAGTAATTATAGTAAAAAAAAAAACTTATATACATTGTAACAACTTATAAATATAAAAGCAACTTATTGAAAAATGAAAACGTAGTTTGCTTGCACATACAAGTCTATTGGAAGTTCGTGTCGATGCTTGTACCTGAACCAATGTACTTGTACTTGAAAGAAGCAATGTTATTCTTATTATTGTACGAGTCCCATATATACTGGGGGTAGTCGGTTTTGAACTCCCATCCACTTCGTTTGGAAGCCACGAATCTTTGTTCAGGGTTTCTGGCGAACTAGATGAACGAGCAGCAGCAGAGCCCAATTCCCAAACAAATTGGACGGGGGTTTGAAACGCACTACCCCCATTGTACAAAGGGGACTTACAATTCGGTCATGAAGTGACACACGTACATACTACCAGGAATTTCTAGGGTTGTGGAGGAGAATTTGTGACTGAGACCCATACTGAAGCGTCTTAGATACATTCGTATTAGTTCTGTCTTAGTTTATAGAGGGCGCCATGAGTTTTATGTGGGAATTTCTGTTCAGTTTTTAGTCTAAAATTAAACTAAACTAAACGAAACTAGCTTGAATTTAATTATTATTTAGCCTAGCTTAGTTGTAATTTAGTTTACTTTAGATTTGGGCTGAAAAATGAGCAAATATTACCAGATTGAACACGTGGCGCCCTCTGAAAACTCGGACTGAACTAACAGGGACGAATATAACGTGTTTCAATAGGGACTTTTTGAGTTACAAATTCTACTCCCAAACCCTATAAATTCTTGATACTACGCACAAATCGTGATGCACGCCATTTTTCTCCTCCATCCGAAACGAGCAAGCAATTGCTTGAATGGAGTCGGGAGGAGCGAGGAATAGCTGGAGGGGCAACGAGATCTCGTGCACGGCTAGTTCGAAAATGTCGGGTAAGCAACTAGCTGGCCTCGCGTAAATGGAGCAGGGCTTGTATTCTTTCCTCACAAAAATAGTTAAATCACTTAAACGGAATTAATTTCACTTTCCAAGAATTCCAACAACATAAACGCTTATAACCAAGCCCACACTTAACAATACAAACACGATGCTCCAAGCCGGGTTTCATCGGTTTATGATCTCGCGTCACGGTCACGAGCCTGAGACGAGACTACGACGAGAGCGGACGAGATGCAAGATCCAGCGTCGGTTGTGGGAACAAGGGATTATACTATCATGCGAAGGGATTGTTGCTCTTCCCTTTTACTGCGCCGAAACCAACGCACAGAGAGCTGCAAACAGCAAAGATGGCCGGCCCCTGGTTTAACCCTAATCAACTTTTATAGTTTTCCGGTAATTAAATGAAATTCGCCGCAACTTATATTCCCTTCCCCCTCTCCCAGCCGCAAAGAATATCCATTCTCCACATTTACTATGTACAGCGGCTTGGAAAACACCCCACCAATCCCGGGCACACTCCCCCTCCCCGGCTCCCCACTCATATTGCATAGCTCCCAGCCTCACCCACATCATCATCTCCTCCACGCGTGTTTTAAAGTTGGCCCTCACCAAAACCCAACCCACGTATACGCAATTTAAAAAGCTTACTTGCAGCGATTTTTTTTTCTGTGTGGTTTACAAACTTACACAAATAAAAACGGTAAACTGGAAATACCAAGGTTTCTAGACGGCCTTTACAGGGTGGCGTTCAAAAACCCGTAATGAAATTCCCAGATTTTTCCCCTGATGTTTTTTCGGTCGAAGGAAGGTGCAGGACAGCACTGAACATTTTTTTTTTCACATTTCACTAAAATCACCACATTGTTTTGCTAAATCAAGAATTGTATTGCCATAACTGGTATTTGTAAACAGTATAGGAAGCCATAATCTGAACAAATCAAGAAACACACATAACACGTATCGTCCTGTATTACTTAGGCTTTAGGATGTTTTCGCTTTATCATAAATGAAATAAAAAGGATGTGGATTTTTACTGAAATAAGATCAAAGTTTTACAATTAAAAAGTGATATCCGAATTAGCTATTCTTTGAAGATAAAAAGACTTTCCGGAAAACGTTGAAATTCCCTGGCTTTCTGTACATGTTTATCAAATGCCTTGATTTTCCCGGCTTTCCAGGTTGATCGCCACCCTGCTTTAATACCTTGAAAAGCCTTAAATTAAAAAACCGAAAATTCAAGGCTTGTAAAACCTTGAAAATTTGAATTTTTTTGTCGGATCCTTGAATTGGCCTTGAATTTTGTCAGTGTACTTTGTTTGGAATGGGGTTAATACAGTTCAGGTTAATTTATTCAGGGATAAGTAATAGTTATTGGTTAAAATCGAGCGATTATCGATTTTTAACCAACGGGTGCGATTATTGGCCGGCTCGAGTATCAAATAGGTCGAGGGCGGAGCACGAGACCATTAGCATACGAGAGCCGGCCAATAATCGCACCCGTTGGTTAAAAATCGATAACCGCTCGATTTTAACCAATAAATTGTTTATATCACGGTTGGGACGTCAAGCTAATTCTTATTTAATTAAAACGTTTTGTGTTTGTGAAAACTGCCTCAAGAAAACGTTGATCATCAGTATTCTCGTTATGACTGAAGGTCATACCATTTTTGTTTGTGGAGGGGGAAGTGTGTGATAGGTGGACGAGTCCTTTCGCTCAGACTTTGTGGAGGGGGGGGGGGGGAGTTAGACAGAAGCGTCGATAGCAATACAAGAAATTAGTGCCCGAAGGAGTAGCTGTGCAAGTACTATTACACTTGCTGTTAGCTGCTGTAGTCTTCCTCCCGCTTTGTCCACTGGTGGGAACATGAATTTGTATACTACCACGTGGTCGGGGAGGAGGGGGGCGGGGGGCCAATGCTCACATTGTTAACAACGGTTTAGCTCCGTACTGCAAACTGCAACCACGTAATTGTTAAAGTAACGAAAATCGCCATAAGAATAAAAATAAGAATAGGATGGTGACAACACCGACATCTGGCAAAACTCTGGAAAATAAAAGGTAATTCTGATAATTGACTGCAAAGAGCCTTGAAATTAGCTGTAGGTTAGCCTTGAAATTGGTTTTGTCTGTTGCATACGAACCCTGAACTAAGCCAACAGCGAAAAACCACACACTAGGAATAACTTAGTACAGTCAGCAACCTTTACGTTTCAGTCAAGTGTCCTGACCCGGATTCGAACCGGCAAGCCAGTCGGTCACTCACATTACCACCACACCGCCTATACTGACATGGCGACTTATCCACTGGGCATAAAGATAACTCACTGACTAAAGATATCGGCGAAAAAACATTCACTACACAAATCTCGTAGTGAGTTCAGGTGGCACACTGCACTACGTTATTTCTAGTGTATAAAATACATTTTTTCTATGCACACACATACAAAAAATCACATATTATAATATGATAAATAATAATAATAATATTTGTTGCAATAGCAACGGGTCTGGCGAGTACCGGGGGCAGGGGGGGGGGGGCACTAACAGTCACCCACAATTCACAATTACATATAAATACAGTTTACATAAAATGGCCAAGGAATGGTGACGGTAAGAGGTTTGGGAACACGAAAGCCTTACCACCAAGGTTAGACCCGCCAGGGACCCAAAAGTCCCCCGATGGCTTCGCCAAACGTGCAGGACATGGGAAAGGTTTGAAAAGTCTTAAAATGCCCAAAAAGAAGCTTTGCAATTAAAAAAAGTATAAACATTGCTAAAATGTTGCAAAATGTGCTACGGTGAATACTAATAACTAATGTACCCAGACAGTGGGATTTGTCATCACTTAAAAAAAAAAAACGGAAGTGATCCCAATTCGTTTTAGCAACTTCAACAATTTCTTCTGCATAATTCATACAATCCGGCAGTAATCGATTTATAGATTTTATAGGATTTAGCACCATTAGCTAATTTGCCATTATAAATCGATTTCAGTAGACGGTTTCGTAATGTTTACCAATTTTGACTGATTACAGGTAACGAATTTAAAGTTTTTAATTTAATTTTTTTTTTTTGCAGACTGCATAGAATTTAGGGATTTCAACTAACTTAACATACATTTTTAACGATTTCAATTATTTAATCTCCAAGTAGAAGCGCTGTAATTGACTAGTGATAATTAAAGCCATTCGGCATATAATGAATGAAATACCAATCAGTCTTAAACTCGCAAATCAGACAATAATTTACAGTTACACGACAGCAATAGGGTGGTATTTATGACGTCATTAATTCAAAGCTAGCGGTATTATGATGAGCTGATGATTTATTATTTCATACGATGTAATTTTCAATAAATCGCATAAACTAACCGATAATCTATTTTTCCTTGATTTTTCCCCAATATTTTCTGTATTGGTTAAATATGGTTAAAACCATGAAGCTTGGAATTAACCAGAATCAGACACACGAAGCAAAAACTAAAGAACATTTGAAACATTTTGTTGTGGTGGTTGTAATAGTCGAGGATAGCAGCAAGGTTTCACGTGGACTTAACACTTCAGCAACATTGTGGTATCTGAAATTGTTCCTTAACTATCAAACGAGCTCCTTTTTGTTTTCCGATTTTAATAATTAGAAGATGACTTACCATTTCGTACTATTTAAGTTACACAAACTTACCGTAAATCTGATATATGTTCCATATTTTAAGTTTTCCCACATCCCTGACTAACACCGAAATTTTTAAGAGAATACACTCTCCAGATGAGGAACGTATCCGTCTTTCTCCTTACCCCCACATAAGATACCGTTCAAGCGTTACTGACAAACTGTTAATCAATTCTGAGTTCCCTGCCGGGGGGGGGGGGAGGGAGAAGGGGTAGCCAACTGCTTAGAAGGACTGTCTCCATGTTCCAAGGATGCCCTGTTACAACCCTGACTTCAGCCCATTTCCGTGCATTCGACAGAAGAGAAGGTTCCCAGAATTGAGCTCATGCTTACTGCTCATGTCGATTGTGGCACGTAACGACCCAAGCTATTACCTAGCAAAATTGTCCATCTCTGTCCCCAGATAACCTTAACAGTTGAAAACGGCGTTAATTCGTTCATTTCCCTTTCCCTAGTTCGTTCGCCCCATCTCTGGATCACGTGATCACACGAGAGAGTTCCGTTGAGTGTTACCGCCAAAGATGAACAACGTAAAAAATGGAACAGTTTCGGGATCCAAATTGTCATAAGACCATACTTAGGATGCAACTTGAGGTCCCTAAACACGCCATTCTTCATTTTTCTCCATTTTTTTTACGAACTCCACTAAGAACGAAAAATTATTTTTTTAATGTGTCAAGCCATGCTTCCATTTGTTGAATTTATTTAGTTATACACAACCGCTGATTCCCGATACTTCTGAGCCAAGAGGTTCGACACAGCTAGAAATCTCGTGCACCCAAGATTTAAAGTCATAAATCAGTTGCAAATCTTGTAAATACGTACATCTGGCGTAAATCATTTAAATCTTACTTAAATCTTTTATAAATTTTTAAATCCCAGTAATTCTCCAAATCTTTAAATCCCAGTAAATCTTCAAACCTTCACGCAAATATTTAAATCCCAGTAAATCTGCAAATCTTCGTGTAAATCTTTCGCAAATCCGTGTAAACCTTGCAAAACTTTATGTAAAAATCATTAAATCTTACTTAAATCTTTTGTAAATCTTTAAATCCCAGTAAATCTGCAAATCTTTATGTAAATCTTTAAATTTTCTGCAAATCCGTGTAAATCTTGTAAAAATTTATGTAAATCATTAAATCTTATTTAAATCTTTTGTATATCTTTAAATCCCAGCAAATCCGTTAGAAGAATTACAGATTTATAAATCTCGTACACTTTTTGTCTTTGTCGAAACCCTCGTTCTGAGTGCTGTCCGGGACGTATGTAGGGCAAAACGGCATGTCGCGTCACAGGTTCCCTGGTACAGGGTGTTGGTAACGGCCAAGTTCTCGCACGAAGGCCTGTGCAACGTTTCCCGCCTTTGATCTCCAATCACGCCAGTCGCTCGTTATTGCGACGCTGATTGATGCGACAAAGCGTGTGACGTCACTCCACTTCCTGTCAGCCATTGTCCCTGCCAGGAGAGAGTAATCAAAAAGACGACAACGACTACTAACGCAACGTCGCACTTTTCTGCGGAGCTCTTTCTCTCTCTCTCACTCACTCGGCATCTACGAGTAAGACGCTTCGTGATTGGCTAACGACGAAAAAAAAACGGAGGGGGAAATCTACACCAGCGAGAAAACGAAAGACGAGCGGGATAAGAGGAAATTGGGCCGAAAAAACGAGGAAAAGGCGGAAAGAGACGAAGGAGGAAATTAACGCGTCACTTCCACGGATAAAAAAAAAAAAAGATCAACGATTAGCCTGGAATTGTTTGTTTACGGCAAAGCCAAGAAGCTTACCTGCAAAGTTGCTGCACGCATATAGCTTATTCTTTACAGTGCATTAGAGTTCGTTTAAGAAACATCTTTCAAAACATTATAAACGGTTAGTAAACTAGCTAGAAAACCCTGGAATTTAGTTGTTTCCCTTTCCAGGCACTGATTCTGCAAACTGTTAATCTCAGGGTGGTAAAGTCTAACTTTACTCACACCGTAATTTACAATGAATCAAATCGGGGCATGACATAAAATTTGTTACCGTAAATCGGCTTGAAACGTCTTCACTGAATGTCTGCATTCCGGCAGTTTAAAAAAAAATAGACAATAAACTAAAAAGCATGCCAGACCCAGCCCAAGCCTTGTTTTGGCGCTTTACACCATCGGCGTATTACAACTTTTAAAATAATTTTTACCGAATTTCATCATGTTTTTCTTGTCGCCATATGATAAGCATTTAAAATAAATCATTAAGTTAGCCTCAAGTATATTATGAAAAGGAAACACAAAACTGCAATCTAATCCTGTAAAAATACCACGGAAAATGGAAGTCCTGAATCTGGAAAAAGCTGGAAAGGGCCCGAAATTTTGTTTAGGTCAGGATGTTCGAACTGTGATTAGCGCATCCAAAGCTAAAAATAATCCAAATACGTCCGTTTGTTTACCCATCGACTGGTAACGATAAAGTCATTAATGACATTTCAGAAGCGACTGGGAAAATATTGTCATGGATTGATACGGCTGCACGAATTCATACACACCCTTAGCTGCTGCAGTGGCCGCTAACGAAGACTGTAAGGGAGTCGTTTTACACCACCAGGTAACGACTGTCGGTTCAACAACATATCTGCACTAGATCTCGTGGAATCCGGTAGTAATCGCGCTTCACCGAGACAGCCGAAATGCGAGACAAAACGAAGCTAATGGTTGTAAATGACGAGCATATCCTACAATTGATAGCAGAAAAAATGGCTACTTTTTCCACTTTAAGTAGCCAAAATCAACTTAAAAGCAAGAGTGAGGTTTTTAGGCTTAAGTTGCATTTGTTAGGCTTAAGTAGCACTCGTTAGCCTAAAGTTGCACTCATCAGGCTTAAGTTGCACTCGTCAGGCTTAAGTTGCACTCGGTTAGGCTTAAGTTGCACTCGGTTAGGCTTAAGTTGCACTCGGTTAGGCTTAAGTTGTACTCGGTTAGGCTTAAGTTGTACTCGGTTAGGCTTAAGTTGGACTCGGTTAGGCTTAAATCAACACCACTATGGCAACACAATGCTAATTTCTTTAAATAACGAGTGAAATCCCTTGAGGCAAGAAGTATGTGTCTCCTACTTTAAGAACTAAAATCCACTCCCACGCCAATTTGAGGCTTATTTCGATAAGCAAGCCTTGTTTTGATTCCTTGTGTCGATTTAAGCCTAACCCAGTCTACCTTACAATAAGTTGGGCTTGGTTAGGCTTAAATCGACACAAGAAAGGGACAAAACAAGCTTATTTATCGAAATAACTAGCATAATTGTTTGACGAAAAAAGGGCCAGTCTTCCACTTTACGAAGCTAAAATCCACTTACACCCAAATGAGAGAAGGCTAGGCTTAAATCGACACCACAAGGGGACAGAACAAGGCTTATTTCTTGAAATAAAAGTACAATTGTTTGAACAAAAAAGGATGCATCTTCCACTTCAACGAGCTAAAATCCACATACTAGCAAAAATGAGGCAGTTATGCCGGGTTAGGCTTAACACCACAACGGGACAAAACTTTTTTTTCCACCTCCAGATAACTAGTATAATCGTTTGCGGAAAAAAGGATGAATCCTTTCACTTTAAGAAGCTAAAATGTAGATGAGCAAACGTGAGATGGTTGGCTTGGTCAGGCTTAAATCAATACCATAAGGGGATAAAACAAGACTTATTTCTCGAAGTAACGTATAATTGAAAGAAAGAAGGATGCGTTTTCCATTTTAAGCTAAAATCTACTTATGAGCAAAAGTGAGGCGGTTAGGCTTGGTCAGGCTTACATCAGCACAAGGATACAAAACCATGCTTATTTCTCGAAATAACTATGGTTTAAGGGAAAAAAAATAATGTGTCTTCCACTTTAAGACTAAGCTGAAATATACTTATGAGCAAAAGTGAAGTGGTTAGGCTTGGTCAGGCTTAAATCAAATCAACAGCACAAGGAGACAAAACCGGGCTTACTTCTCGAAAAACTCTATAGTAAATCGTTTAAGGAAAAATTGATGCGCCTTCCACTTTAAGAAGCTAAAATCCACTTACAAGGAAAAGTGAGGCTGTTTAGGCTTAAGTTAGGCTTAAAGCAACACCACAAGGGGACAAAACGAGGCTTATCTTTAGCACAGTGGCTGCGTCTCTTTAAGCTTCGAGTTGCTGCCGAGTTGCGCTATTGTGCGGGAGAGAATAGCTTTGAAAGCAGTTCGGATTTTGGAAGGCGCGCCATACAACATGCGGCGAACGAATGGCGCGAAGCTATAGGCCTAACGTCAGTATACGGAGGCGGGAAAATGCCAGCGAGCGAATGAGGGAACGCTATAGAAACGGGAGCCGACGACAGTTCGCACTTCGCTGCCAACCGAGTTCTAAGTTTATATTCACAGAAAAATTAATAACTGCAGTCTGTGTGTGTGTATATGTGTGTGTGCGCTGGGCGCGAACAAAGGAATAGGAGTTGGCTACAAATTTCCCAGTTCCCGTTTGACGTGACCCGCGAAATTAACATAACTCGCCACTTCCGGCTATGCAGGAAATCCCTCATTTGGCGCGTGTTGCTTGGCGGGTTGTTGGCCCGCCGCTGCTTCTTGCTTTGCTCCATAGAGGCCGCCTCGCTTTGACGTCATTCAAATACGCCGAGCTGAATAACAAATGTTGAGGATATGAGATGATGAAGACATTATTTAAATTTGGCTAAATGGGACCAAGTAGGCCCGGTAATAAGGTTTTTCGTTTGTCGTGGCGTCCCATCGTGGCAACTAAGGGCACCGTGAATGCATGGATGTTCGCCTTGTAAAGTCGAACTGAAATCATCGAATTGAATAGCCAACAGGTGCACATGCGTACACTGAAATGCGACGTTTTTGGAATAATTTCCATTCCGTTGGCAAGCAAAAAAATTTCTTAACAATTGAACGGTTTCCCATCCTATAGAGCAGTGACACGACGTAGTATTATTGTATATAACTCTATGCTGGAGCCTTAATGACTTAGCTGCAAGGGGCACTGCAGAGAGAAACAGAAAGGCGTCATACTGAAGCCGATGCTGTTAAGAGTAATTTCTTACACCTAATACGCACGATTTTTGTTGTTGGAGAAAACAACGTTATTTTAAGCCTAAGAAATCCGCTCTTCCATTGTTTTTCCCTCCATTTTTATGTAGTGCACCTTGTAGTTATGCCCTCCAAAACCCATACTAGTGCCAATATGGCGGCAAATTTCACTGCTCCGTGATTCCCAGTTTGTGGAGAATCGGTATGTACTCTGAAAACCGCTTACTATTGGACATTAAATGAACTGGGGAAGTTGGGCGAGAATGGACAAGGTGTCTTCCCATTTAATCATCTAAGGCCCAATAATAAAGAGTGTGGAGGTCAAGAAGCAATGTTGTTCTCCCTCCTTGTTTGTATGTTTGTGAACTCTAGATCACCACTGAGAAAGACTGAACAGCTACTTACCTCCGCTGGAGGCTGGAGTCTGTAGCCAGTACCCGCCTCGGTAGCGCAGTGGTTAGAGCACTCGGCTAGTAAACGGGCGGTCCTGGGTTCGAGTCCCAGTCGGGGCAGTTGTCTTTTCCTTCTTTCTCAGACTAGTGTATCTTGTTTCCTCACAAGACCAGTCTTTAATGCAGACTGCTAGCTTCGTTTACCCCTTTACCTTGTCATTTCTCCTTTATTCAATAATAAACAGTTTTTAGAGTATATACCGATTAAGGAAAATTGGAAATAAAGCCAACAGCGAAAATCATACACAAGAAATAACGTAGTTCAGTAAGCCACCTTTATGCACTTACGTTTCGTCGGAGTGGCATGACCCGGATTCGAACCAGCTACCCAGTTCGCCCCCAGATCACTTGCATAGCGCCTTAGTCACTATGGCCACATCCTCAATGCCTCAATGCCAGTTGAGGATGTGGCCATAGTGACTAAGGCGCTATGCAAGTGATCTGGGGGCGAACTGGGTAGCTGGTTCGAATCCGGGTCATGCCACTCCGACGAAACGTAAGTGCATAAAGGTGGCTTACTGAACTACGTTATTTCTTGTGTATGATTTTCGCTGTTGGCTTTATTTCCAATTTTCCTTAGTATTATTTCCAGCGATTTATGTCTATTTATATACCGATTATTCACAATTTCGGAAGTGCGGATTTTTCCTGCTAGTGCCACCACTCATAAATAGCCAAACATCGAAATTTACGATCCCTTCTTCCCTGCATTCATGGGAGAGATCTGGGTACCCATATGTAACTTTTGCACTGACAGGGTTTATTTACGATTTTATTCTGCCTGTTTCGTAGTCTACGACGGGAAACCGTTCAAGTGTACACATGTTGACTCTTCGCTTTTCCTAAGAAAAATGTATTGCTTGACAGCGGAATGAACTTATTCCGATCTGAAACATGGAATTTTAGTGTTGGCTATTATATTCATTGACTATTTTCGGTGCTCGTATCCCAATCCGATACTGAAATCACATCCCTTCGTAAAACTATCTCTGCGAATATAAAAAATTCAGGGTATACTAGACAATCTCCTTTGGTTGAGTCAGTCGTCTTAATTGTGTTTCCGGAACTTGGTGTAACACCATGCACTATGCACTCACGACCGTGCTAAACTATGGTATACGAGTCAGCTGGAGTAGAGTTTCGATTACCGTTATAAGTTTCGCTTATGGGCCAACGAGGACCTGAGTAAAAAACCGACTTTTAAAGAACCTTGACAGAATTACTATACCAGTCAGGAAAAAATACAACTCAGGTAAGATTTAGAAACACTTTTGGGCACGCTAAAGTGTAAACTTAAGTTTCACATTCCTTTACTTGCAGCTGAATCAGAGATGTACTCAGCGGCCGCCATTTTTATTCTTGGCTTGTACGATTCGCGTGCGATGAGATGACGTCAAATCTCTCGAACAGCGATGCCACCCCATACATGTTTGTACGCAAATATAGGGAGATTTCGTGTTTACACTGATATTGGCTAACAGGCAAATTTCAGCTCGTCCATCCGTAAACAAGTTGATGTCAAGACCAAATTTCAATACTTAGAAAATAGCCCCAAAAAAAGTCCAACCGAGAGGGGCACACGGTCACGTGATATTTAGCAAGCTGTGTCAGATGCCGGAAGTACGGGTTCGAGCCCGACTGCCGGCATCCATGGCATCATCGAGAAGGTAAGGGCCCTGTGATGCCTCATGCTCTTGTCGACTGTGGCGTGTAAAAGATCCTAGGAATTTCCAATTAGAATTACCTACCAAATTTATCACTGGCCTTCTGGCGCCGTGACCTTGGCTGCGAATACGCCAAACCTCCATAGTACAATAATAATAGGCCTTTGTAAACAAATTCTCTTTTGGTATGAAATGGTTGATTTGAACCGGGCTGCCATTCAAATTCACGGAAATAGATAAAGCCGCATCCATTTAATTGAAACTCGTGATATGAACTCCTACCAGTCAAAGAGAGAGCATGCGCCCCGAATCTTACAAGCGGCTCGCAGCCAATCACTTTCGGTTTCAGTTATAATCATAAAAAATGCGGTGAAAACAAATGAATCTATGTATTCTAATGTATTAAGAACTAAGACAAAAAATACGCTTGAAGTGGCTAGCAAGTTTGAGCATGAATGACGTTGTTAGACCTACAGAGAAACCCATAGGCAGACTATTTTAGTGCGAGTGATTTGTAGACTACTTTCGCTATTGCTTGCGTCGCAGCTGCTTGTCAGGTTCGTGGCGCATTAAAATAACAAATAAACTAAATTTATGAAAAATGTAAGAAAAGAACACCAGAAAAGCCAGAATAAGAACACTAAGTCCACCTGACATATTTGGCTAACGTCGTCTTATGCTTAGTCATCCGTCTTTTAAAGACACCCAATGAGGGAGCCAAGATCCCTGCCACCGGTAGAGCATTCCAAACGCCCACCACGCCGATTTGAGAAAAAGAATTTCCTGCAATCGCTCGAGAAAGGTACGGTAAAGCCACCAGTTTTAATGGTTACCTCTAGTTTTGATTCAACACGAATAGAAGAAAAAAAAAACCAACCATGGATAAATTAAATTACATCTGCCATGAAGCAGGGTGTATGTTAATGCCAAATCGCTTTCCCGTCGATGAAGATCGAGGGAGTCAACCACCAGAATACTAAGTTTTTTCTGCAAAGTTCTTCTTTGACAGACCAGGTAAGAATTTAGTAAATGAACTCTGCACAGGCTCCGACATAGTCAATGTCCTTGAGAAGATGAGGAGACCAGACCGAGCATGCTCTCTCGCTCTCTGCCCGGCAGGAGGACGAATCAAATGTTTCCGTATTTAAATAAATCTACGAGTCGTAATCTTTTACCGCACAGCGCAATTAGAATGGTAGCATTGTTTGAATTAAATCACGACGCTTTTGAGAATATTATTATTCGGACGTACTGCGTGAATATTATCCACTTTTTCTGTGTCCAATGGATGCACTAGAAGCCAAACGGACTTAAAATCCATTTTATATTAAATAAGTAAACATAAGTAAATATGCAAGGGAATGTATCTTTAAACGGCCATTAGATTCACACAATTGCTTCACTCGATAGCATTACCCACAGCCAGATTCGTTCAAAATCGGTGCTGGTTCAGCGTCATGCTATCTATTTTGATCCCCCTCAATCAACACCGCATAGAATCTTAACACGCAAGTTACATTTCACTACTAAGCATTGCTCAAAACCGGAACCAAATATTTAGACATTCTAAAACCTTCGTCAGTCTTCCACTAAGCACGTAACGCAGCAGTAATCCTTTAAGTGTGACAGCAAACGCATATCCGAAGGGTTTCCCAACAGAAATTTCGTCGAATCTTCCATCGTTGTCCCCCTTAGCGGCAATAAATCTGTGGATTCCTTTTGGTTTCTGATGCTCTAATACAAGTGTAGCTTGCTAACCTGGCTGGCGTTTGGGTCAACGGTTGGATGAGCACCTACATACGTGACACCAGGACGTAATGAGTGGAATCAACGCTACGACCAAAAGACGGGTCCAACGAAGCGGTGGGAAAACCGTATACTGGCAGAGGAAGAGGTGATGGGGGAGAGAAGAAAGGAGCTGTTGATTTGACAAGAAGTTCTGCCAGCCGTACTAATCATGGGTTGAGGAGTAGGGGACAGAGTGAACTATTTTTCTCCTCACGCTTAGACTATGTTGGCCAGGCAGTCTACTAGATGGGACCACCTGTGATGAGGCCTATATTTGTGTGATTAGGCCTATATTTGTGTGATTAGGCCTATATTTGGGTGATTAGTCCTACATTTGTGGTTTAGTCCTATATCTGGGTGATTAGGCCTATATTTGTGTGATTAGGCCTATATTTGGGCGATTATACAGGTGATTCAGCCTATATTTGGGTAATGGGCGGTGTGCAATATTTGTGTAATTACGCCTATATTTGTGCCTCTATACGGGTAATTCTTTTTCTCAATTCTGGTGTTGGTCGTGTGGAATGCTTTTCCGGTGGCTGTGGTCTTGGCTTCCTCATTGGGTGCCTTTCCGAGAAGGATGGCTGAGCATAAGATAACACTGGCCAAATTATGTCAGGTGGCCTTACTGTATATATTCTTATATTTTTTCTGGGGGGGGGGGGGATTTCAGTGGCTTTTCGGGCCGTTTCTTGAAATAAATTAAGTGTATTTGTTATTCCGCACCACAAATTTAGACGACATAAAAAACATCAAATACAGTATAGTTAATGTTACAGGCATAAAAGTTTCATTCAGCTTAATCATGCACGGAGAGAAAATTTTGATCAGACATCGGAAAATGCAAGGTACAACAGTTCCAGGAAATGTACTCCACCACCAAATCGGGCTTGGGGGCTCCTCTCTGTTTTCTAATGACATATGCGCTATAGCTACCCTCTACATTCTTGTATCATACAGCATTTTCTCAACACCCCGACCAGTACCACAACTCAAAGTTGTTCCTAAATGTGTGATTAATTTGCTTATCGCGAAACGTGACATCACTGATAAAGCATCTAATCGTCGGCTTTACGTTTGGCTGCCCTCCATAAGGGGTCGGAAATTTTGAAATCATAGTTACGAATAGTGAAACTCTGTATAGTTTTAAGCTCGTTAATAAACTTGTGCTTTTCTGGAGTTTAACAACTTTCACCGAAGTCTATGAGAGATACCATTATGGGTTAGTCTTCTCACTACCATAGACAAAAACTTAGGGGAGGGGAGATGTAACGCGCTCGAAACAGACACTTCCTCGTGTCCCCTAGCTATTGTCTACCCAAACTCGGATAGTGAACAATTGTTTATTGAGGAAGTTTACCCACTGAATCGGCCGGCTCAAAAAGGTGAACCAAACGTTTGGTGGAAGCTGGCGTAATCGAGTCGGATCTGCTGCTGACGTGATCTATGAAACATTGAAATAATTTTGGAAAGGACCATAGACCAACCTAATTTCAAAACCCTCCCCCCCCCCCCCCCCGTAGGTTCTGAGCTGATACGTACGGAAAAACGAGCACTGTATAGATGGCGTCCATCTACATTATAAGAGATGAGGTCTACGTGTTATGCTCAGTAGGAAAACCTAAAATGTATGCCGAGTCATCAAACTAGTCCACATCAGGGACGTTCGACTGTTGGGCCTGTCCACAGAATGCTACACGTCAGACCTATTTCCAGTCGATAAGCATACACGGGCGAGGTTATCCAATATGCTACAGTTGGTGACATCACTGCTTCGAAATCAAAGCTACGGCTACTTTTACGATAACAGCTGGTGACATTGATATCCGCCTGCTGACACGAAACAACAAACCGTTACGTTTTTCAGTCACACTGTTGGTAGGTTTTGGTAGCTTAATGCACTCTAAATCAGTTTCAACATATGGAGCGGTCCGGCAGACATTTAATACTAAGTGTTAATTGGTTTGTTACTCTAGCTTTGATCGATTCAACCAATCTGTCCAGCAAAATACACAGCCAATGAGAGGCAAGAATCGTAAAAATGGCGCGAACCACGGCAATAACGTCACACATGCATGTCGCAAAAATCTCGTACCTTTTCTCGCGCAACTGCTAAGTATTGAGTGGTCCGACCTTACCAAAGCTGTGTATAATCAAATATCTCTCGGTCCTCATGAACACTGGCGCTACATACACGCAGTGTCTACCTTAGTCACTGCGGATTTTTTTTTTTTTTTTTAATTATTGTTTGGTCTAGTTCACGCAGTTTAAGTCATTACCACAAACTGCGAGCACAGTGTGGTCGAGCAGGACTGCAGCGCCGCCATGACCAAGCATTGTATATTTTCCGCTAGAAACTTAAAGCACTCCCGCCATTGCACTGCTTAGAAACTAAATATTATCATTTACACAGTTATAAATCTTGGAAGCTGCTTTAGCTATGACAACGTTTGATATAAATATAGCAGCTAGAAAGCTGGCGTGGCATTTGGGTCAATGCTGTGCTGAAAGCTGCTACGTGACACCGGGCCGTAATGAGGGGGAATCAGCGAAAGAAGTAAGAGCCCGAGCCAACGAGGCATTGAAAAGGCAGTGACGTTGCGAAAAAGGAGGGAGGTGCGGCTATTGATTGGAAGAGCCGAGGCACGTTCCCTTCCATTGTTCCACGTCCTACAACAATGGTTGCCACGCACGCGGAGGACGGGCGTCTGGTTGTAAAGAAGGTGCACCGACGTGCAGTTACGCTAACGATCCTGGCGGTGAGCACACACACACACACACTTCAATTAGGTAATGTGCTATGACGCATAAAGGAAAAGACATTTTGTGTTTTTTTCCCCCGCCCGTGTATGTGTATGTGCCTTTATAAAAAGACCCAAGCAAGTAATATGTCGTGGGGCTGAACTAGCTAAAGTTGAAATTGTATGGGTGCGCAAATGAAAGACAACCTACAAATGCGCACGGTTTTATGACCCTGTCTTATCGTTGCACGCTCCGTTAATTTGGGGTCGAAAACAAGTGCGATATAAGAAACGTTCAGGCAGCACATAAAATGTTTATATAAAAGTGTCGTAGTCCTGTATCTTGCAGTGCCAAAAAGAAAATGGTTTTGGCGTGTTATTTTTGTCACTTTGGAACGCCATAATGCGAAAGACGTTGCTATTACTGGTTATCTGAAAGGCACACAGTCCACCACATCTTGCAAGTGGTAGCTACAAGGCAAACCACCATAGATAAACACAAGATGCACGCGTAATATAGTAGACATTATCACAACCAGTACCATAAAAACAAGTTGTGTGTAGCAGATATAACATAAGGAGAAGCAGATAAGCACACACGATGCCCCACATGTGATGTAGGGACACCACAACACAGGAGCTAACACATGACGCACTACGTCATAATCAGTAGTAAATAATAAAAATACGCACCAGGCACAACCCAATGGCTGACCCAGAACAAAGTCGTGGAGGGGGCCGCAGGATGGTTTGACTACGTTTTCGTGCATTTTGGTCGTAATTTAACTGCATTTTGTCAACAATTTCGGCAGTTTTACCAACTTTATTTCCAGGGCCACAGTCCCCCCCTCCGGGCAACTCCCCTGAATCTGCCCTTGGGTACTCCACAACCAGTAGACGTTAAGTATAAAATGCACCGCAGGTGTACGTACGTACGTCATACCAAAGTGTGTTGTAGGTAAGCACAAGGTACACCACAACCAGGAGCAGACATGCACAAAATGCATTACATCACAAATACAGTACGTGGCACCCCAAACAGTACATCAGATAAACGCAAGGCGCACCAATTTAGCAGACACGATAGTTAATAGCTAAATACGAGACGAACCGCACACCAGGTACGTGTGAAATGTGTCAGCAACAGCATATCGGCTGTAATGTGCTATCAATTACCGAAAAAGTAAAATTTACGTCAAGAACCATTTGGCCCCACAATGCAGATTAACGATTTGATTTACCCATCTGCAGTGAATTAATAAAGTTCTGTTTAATATTTGAGCCAGCATTACCCCCAAAAGAGTTCAGCTGCAAATACCGATGGGGGATGGGGAATGAGGCTTAACGGCGCTTTGAAAGCCAGGTCATTAGCGCCAATCTCAATCACAGTGCAGTGGTCTGGGTTTCCACTGTGCCACACATTACAGAGATGTTAAACATACCTCAAATATAAAACTTAATCATAGATCCGAATTCAAATGATTTTTTGCTATAAAATTGATTCTTGACTGAATTTAAAGTAAAGTTACTTTCAACGGCACAAAAAATTGGCGTAATTAAACGGTCAGTTATCATGTAAAGTGTATGTAGCGTATAAACCGCTACAGGCTCTCGTTCGTTCCCACTGGATGCTACATGTTGGGTTATTGGATCGAAATCATCGTAATTAATTGTGACGACGAAAAGCAACTCACTTGCGATAAGGGAAATAAAGTCGACCTAAAAAAAAAGTTGTGTTTTTTCAAAGAACTAAAGATAAAAACTGCAAGGTTTTGTACACAAACAATACTTCCCCCAGAAATAAATAAAAAATAAATAAAAAATAAAAGTAAACCGAAGCACAGGGACAATTACTTGTGTTTCTTTCTTCAGCAATAAAGACCCTTGTTTCAACGATACAAATTAATATAGGAGCCCAAGTTGAAAAAGAAAAAGCGTCTTAATTAGAAAAAGAAGAAATAGCCCAAAGAAAAGCACTTGACAACTGTCCACGCGCCACCAGCTCGTGCCAAGTCACGTGGACTAGCAGCGTAATCACTCCAGCACAGCAGGAAAAAATGGAGCCCACCAGGACAAAAGAAATAGAAAAAAAAAACTGATTAAAAAAACACTAAAAAAAAAAAGAAGTGAGAATCAGTCTAGCAGAAGACTGAGGATTGAAGATACGGGGCAAATATGAAGCTAAGGCAAGAAAGATAAAAAGAAAAACAGGGGAAAAAAACAGAAGACCTGACGATGCAACGAGACCACCATCGCATCAGACTTTGATGAGCTTTTTAAGTCTTTAAATTCCAGCGAAGCAGAACACTTAGCAAAACTACAACCTTTAGGCCAAAAAAAAAAAGATCGCTAAAGAAAAAGCTCTTGCGAAATACAAATAAGAGAACCATCTGCCCTTTGTTGTAATTCATGATTTTACAGCTTGAACGGTCCTATTTCTGTCATAATATCTAATGAAATAAGGAAAGCACTAAAACATACCCTTGAGGAACACCAAAGACAGCTGATTTTTGTTCGGTGACTGATCGATACTAATCCTAATGGAGTTTTCAAGGATAGGCATTTGTTTCGTTACACCTTGAGTGTATAGACAGCGGTGAGTTTGGTGCTGTACCACCCTTATATATGGATTGGACACGTTAGAAGTCACATTTTCAGCTCACAGATGGCGTCTAGAGGCCACCACCAGTTCTACACGCGACTTTTTGTGCCCTCCATGGCTTAAGGCGTGATGGGACCGTGCATAATATGACGTCACGCTAGAGAGTGAATTCGCGGAGTAATAGTTTCGGGGGGGGGGGGGGGGGGGCCGCCCAAGCAGGGGTCAGTAAATTCGTGAAGTCACATATGTTGGAGTAACTATCAAAACGACGGGATAAAGAGTAAATAAAAGTCGTCAAAAATTAGGATAAATTTCGCACTATTTTCCAAAATTGTTACCCTCTTCATCAGTAATGAAGGAGGGGTGGGTTCGACGTTTGTAACATTATTTTCTAGGGGTGGGGGAGGCTGGAATAAAGGCTGTTGCAAAGCGTGTCGTGGGGGGGGGGGAGCTAAGGGGGCCAAAACATTGTACATTGCACAATAAGCGTGACGTCACTTGCGTATGGCCTCTATTACTTTGCATACAAAAATGACGGTGGTGCCATCCATTGGGACGTAACTATACTACTGGACTGTAATGAGAGCCGCAAATGACAAGAAACCATAACTCTTCCCTTGATTACACTTGCAAATGCAGCACAGTATTCGTCATGCATAGTATTGGACAATGAATTCTGAACACTTCAAATGCTGTACTGAATTCTGCAATACGGATCAATCAATCCTGGTAGATGCCGTTGCAGGGGTGCAGAAAATTCTTACTGGATAAAATTTCCCACAAAATTTCCCTACAGATTTTTCAAATTTCCACAGCCTTTCAATGTGTAGGCAAGCCATTTTTCAGTGAATTTCCACAGTTCTCTGAAATTTCCCGCGAACCTCGTTCTAGCGTTCTGGCATATTCTGCACACCTGTGCCGTTCTTCGTGCAAACATTGGGCATAGTTTATGCGTTACTTTCCATTGTTGATATAAAACAACGTTGCATTGTTGGAGCATTTCTAAGCTAGATAGATAGTTAGAATGGGGGGGGGGAAGGGTTAAAGGGTTTAACGAGCGTTTCTCACATAACAATGACAAATCGTAACAATGGAGTTTTCGTGGACGAGTTGCATCAATGCTTACATGGCACAGAAGTGTTCAAAATTCATTGTGCAATACTGAACACTTTTTTTTTCGGCCAAGTTCCGGTTTAGACGGAAGTTGACTGGACGCCAAGCAGATTATGTAACTGCAAGGTGCACCATGAGCGTTCACTCATGTTGCGCACTGCTATGCGTAAATAGCGTGTTACAATGCATTATTTTTTCCTGGACAAAAACTCCATTGTTACGATTTAGCATTGTTCCATGAGAAACGTGCTACCAGGAACGATCAACCCGTCTGCAGAATTCAGTACAACAATTCAAGTGTACAGAATTCAATGTCCGATACTGTACTTAACGCCAATGATTTACGCGTAATTCGTCAGGTTCAACTAGCTTTTTTATTTTTTATTTTACTCTATAATTCTTTACAAACAATATTTTCGTACACCTTTTATCTGCCAAGGCAAAGCTACCCCCCCCCCAAGCCCGAAAGATTTAAAACTAACGATTTTTCTAACCAACTTGACGGTTCCCCAACAAACCAACTTCAGTGATGCGTACTCTAAACGCAACAACCACACTCAAGCTTAGTTACCATAGCAACCAAGCAAGCTCGTTTGTCACCTTCCACCATCAGCTCAACGAAACCACTTTTGTTTGCAAAATGGCGGCAGCAGTGATAAAGCAGGTTTTACGCTAATCACCGTATTTAACGAGTGGGCCCCGACTTGCACACGCTTAACCTCCACCCATATGCCCTGTCTTCTTCCTCCCACAATCCGACACGTCCTCCGGCCGTACCGCACTGCGATATACCTTGCTTTCCGCCGATTTTGAATAAACATGTGGGCAATAGGAAACGTACATACATGCCTTGGACTCTCAGAGACTGTTATAGTGTCCACGGCCTATCTTGAGTTCGTCCCAGAACGAATACAGATAATCGATTGTATGTTTTCGATAGCAGAGCACCTTGTTGATATCCTAGATGGTTAAAAAAACAATGGCGGCCGTCGATTAAAGCCGCTCCCTCCAGCAAGATGTAGCCGCTCGTAAAATATCTGCAGGACTCAAGATACGCTGCGCGCACAATAGATTGTTGTTTTTCAAAGAAGAAAGAAGAACATAATCATAAAATTAGACCACGTCTTCCGCTGTTCCGCAGTTACGGCCAAAACACTTATCGACGCAAACAAAATTTGGTAGGAATAATCTTTGAAATAAGCCTGAATGACGTGTGTACGTCATTTTGTGATGATTTTGTCGAGCTAGAGCACTAGGGATGTGTACATGCGTGGCTTTCAAACAACTTAATAAAAAATCCAAGATGGCGGCCGAAGATGGCGTCTAAAAACTGCTTTCGATGTAACATCTGAAGCATTGCGGAAAATGTTTTGGATTAAAGATTTTCTGAAGAAAACAAGAAAAGCCCAATTAAGGAATTGCGCAAAATGCAAGATGGCTACCTAAAACGGCGTCCCGAAAAAGGTTTTTGCCTACAGTCAGAAGGACGAACAAACGTGACGTCAACGTATACAATAGGCCTTACCTCGTGCAAGTAACAATGTTTTTTCTGCTTTTTAGTTTTCTATATTGTACAGCGAAAGCTGTCCTTTTTTCAACGCCAGAACGGTACCATATACAGACAAACGGTTTTCGCTATTAGCTTCAGCGTCCAAAAATCAGTTATAAGTAATAAAAAAAAAACCGGAAGTGTGAAGCGGAAGTGACCCACAACTCAACGGGCGTGACCAAGAAGTGAGCCAGCCCATCATCTAACGGAACTGTACCAGATAGACATAAACGGTTTTCACCATTCGATTCAGCGTCCTGAAATTAGTTACAAAGAATTAAAAAAAAACTGGAAATATGAAGCGGAAGTGGTCCACAAGTGAACGGAAGTGGCCGACAAGTGACCCCATCATCTTTAAAACTGGACCAGATAGAGACAAACTGTTTTCACTATTAGGTTGAGCGTCCAACAATTAGTTAAAACGGATGGAAAAAACCGGAAGTAGGAAAGGAAAGTGGCCGACAAGTGACCCCATCGTCTTTAAAACTGTACCAGATAGAGACAAACTGTTTTCACTATTAGGTTGAGCGTCCAACAATTAGTTAAAACGGATGGAAAAAACCGGAAGTAGGAAAGGGAAGTGCCCAACAAGAGGCCGGAAGTGGCCAACAAGTTGCCGGAAGTGGCCAACTAGTGCACCCATCATCTATGGAACGGAAGATAACAGACAAACGATTCAGCGTTCAAAAAGCAGTTTAAAATTAATTAAAAAAAAACGGAAGTTTGAAGCGGAAGTGCCCCGGAAGTGTGCAGAAGACCGGTTGGTTGCAACTAGACAATCGTTGCCCAACTTGTTTTTTAAACTTTTATTCTGAACACCGAAAATTCAATTTGTAACGGAAATAACATAACAAAAAATCTGATAAAACGTACCATTCACACCACAAAAAATATCATGCACGGCGTATACTGAACGCAGTTTGCGATAGAAGTGACTTCAGTTCATGACCAACATAAAGTGGACCGACAGGAGCGTGTCTAACAGGTACTGCATGTAATTACAGAAATGAAGCGCGTACATTTAACATTCAACAGCATTGACGTAATCCTGACCGCATGAGTTTAAATTTCAATTAGATGCAGAATTCGACGCTTAAACGTCAATCAAGAGGAGGGGAAACCATCAATCAATATACATATCTATACATTACGTTTATAACTATACAATTACGCCACCTGTTCGACCTACAGACATAGGGTGACAAGTTAAGTTTGTGATCTAAACTGATGGCTTGAGTACTACTAAACAAAGTCATGAGACTTGAACACACGTCATGTGGGGAAGTCATGAATTGTGATGAGGCAAAGACATGAAGAGACGTTTTGTGATATGTTGTGGGATGAGGTGAAGACGGTTTTGTGACGAGTCGTGAGTTGCGTGATGAGGCGAAGATGTGAAGGGACGTTTTGTGATAGTCATGAGTTGTGTGATGAGGCAAAAACGTCAATTGGCGTTTTGTGATGAAGTCATGAGTTCGTGATCAGGCAAAGACATGAAGAGACGTTTTGTGATGAAATGTAACGAGTTGTGTGATGAGGCGAAGATGTGAAGAGTCGTTTTGTGACGATGTGATATGAGGCGTACAATGAGGCAAAGGGTGGAAGATACGTTTTGTGGCAAAGTCATGAGACGCACGAAAAGACGTTTTGTGATGAAGTATAATGAGTAGCGTAATAGTAGCGTAGTAGTGTAAGCAGGCTAAAACGTGAATTGACGTTTAGATGAAGTCATGAGTTCGTGATGAGGCAAAGATGTGAAGAGACGTTTTGTGATGAAGTGTAAGGAGTTGTTTGATGAGGCAAAAAGGTGAATCGACGTTTTGTGTTTAAGTCATGAGTTATGATGAGGCGAACATGTGAAGAGAAGTTTTGTGATGAAGTGTAATGAGTTGTGCGATGAGGCAAAGATGGAAAGAGACGTTTTGTGAAGTCATGAGTTGTATAATGAAGTGATGGCGTGAAAAGACGTTTTGTGATGAAGCTTTGAGTTGTGCGATGAGGCAAAGATGGAAAGAGACGTTTTGTGACAAGTCATGCGTTGTGTGATGAGGCGAAGATATGTGAGACGTTTTGTGATGAAGAGTCATGAGTTGTGTGATGAGGCGAAGATGTGATGCTACGTTTTGCGATGAAGTCATGAGTTGTGTGATAAGGCAAAGAAGGGAAGAGGTTTTGTGATGAAGAGTCATGAGTTGTGTGATGAGGCGAAGACGTGATGCGACGTTTTATGATAAAGTCACAAGTTGTGTGATAAGGTAAAGAAGGGAAGAAAGGTTTTGTTATGAAGGGTCATGAGTTGTGTGATGAGGCGAAGACGTGATGCAACTCTTGTGATAAAGTCATGAGTTGTGTTGTAAGGCAAAGAAGGGAAGAGAGGTTTTGTGATGAGTCATAAGTTGTGTGATGAGGCGAAGACGTGTTCGACGTTTTATGATGAAGTCATGAGTTGTGTGATACGGCAAAAAAGGGAAGAGAGGTTTTATGATGAAGTCATGAGTTGTGTGATACGGTAAAGAAGGGAAG
>JAHWFP010150412.1:2489-21567 GCA_023313725.1 Lithobius niger | reverse complement strand
TTTTTCTAATATCTGTTCCTTTACGGCTTTAAGTTTTTTAAGGCTTACATCCGTATTTTATACGCTTAAGCGTTTTTTAATACTAATACAATGTATTTTGAACACAGTGTTTGCTTGTACTCCGTAACATAGTTAGCACCAGATAGACAGAAGAAGCCAACAAACCAAACGGCAAGGCTTTTCTACATAGTTTATTGAAAAATAAACTATACTTATAGTATTGGTACTAATAGCTTCAAAACCTTTTAAACACTCATATCATGGGGAGGTCTGGGGACAGACTGCGGCGATTTTAGAAAGTTTGACGCTGAAAGTTCCACTTTTGAGTCCAAAATATGACTTTCTTCCAGTTTGGTAGAGTTTTTTGTGACCTCTCCCTCTTGATGGGATCTAATTCATGAACCCTCCAATTTCCTCCCCCCGGCGTCAAATAACGACTGGTCCCTAAGGTTGCTTCAGGACATTCAGGACTACTTCTAATAAGGTTCAAAATTAAGCTAGTTCAGCTACACCAGCTGTTTGCTTCAGATGACTTAAAGACATAGGCGTCGATCGTGGGTTGGTTGGGGGGGGGGGGGCCCCCCCCCCCCCCCCCCCCGGTTTAAAAATGAGGGTTTCGTCCCCCTCCACCCCCCCTTCCCACGAAATAGGCTGCAAAGTTGTAAATGGGTATCTATTCATCACACTTATGAGGTTGCGATTGAAGAAAAATAAAGTCCTTTTGTCTTCCCCCATTGCGTAAATCAGCTCATCAAATATTATGAGTCATCAGTCCCTAATACAGCGAAGTAATGAACAGGCATGAAAAGCCTTCCTCGTTTCACCTGATTTCCTCATTTTTCCTGCCTCGTTTTAGCTGATTTCCTCGTTTTTTGTTAGCATTGCAAACCTCCTAAAAATGCATTCAAGACCCTAAAGCTGTACAAGTTTGGTGGCTTTCCTCCTATTTCCTCGTTTTCAACCAAGAGTTACTTTCATGCCTGAATGAAGTAACAAATTTTAGTTTCAGGCAAGTGCCTAAGGTGAAAGCGAACCTAGCCCTCCTCCGAGGTGACAAAGTCGGCTATAATAAGATTAAAATTGCAGGCACTGCACTTGCTTAATTTTAGTTTTTATTGCCTAACCGAAACTATACATTACCTTAAGTCCCATCCAGGACTAGGTTCTAGGACTAGGTTCTAGGACTAGGACTAGGACTAGGTTCTGGGACTAGCCTCCATGGACTAGGTTCTGGGTGAGGAGAAATAATGCCAACGGACGGCTGCGCCGAGTATACATAGCCAGCCCAATCCTGCGCATGTACAGTAGAACAAACCTGGCAGGGAAGCCAACTTTCAAGCTTCTAGGGGAAATAAATGCTCAAAAGGAGGGAAACGCTATAAAAAGGTAATGTATATTTTTGGTTAGGCAATAAAAAGAACATTTTGCCGGCCCCCAGCCAGGCCGGCTAAAAATGGTTTCTTTTGCTGAAAAGTACAATACCTGCCTATTTTAGCATTGTTGCCTCAACTATGCTGCCATTGCCTTGAGACTTTAGTGAACGACGGCCGCCTCAGCCACCCGATCGCGCATGCGCGATCCTCCCTATAAGAATGGAAACACCAGTGGGTTTGCCATCTCACTGTCTCAAGTTGCGTCAAAAGGTGACACCTGAGGGGAGGCAGGGTGGGCCTGAAGGTATTGTACTTTTCAGCAAAAGAAACCATTTTTAGCCGGCCTGGCTGGGGGCCAGCAAAATGTTTTTTTTTTTATGCTGCAAAGTACAATACCTGTCAATTTTAGCATTGACAGGCTGACCTCGTCAAAGTAGGTGGCGGGCACCTTTTGGCTGAGTACCCTGGGGTGCTGAGGCTGGCGTTGTGATCTTCTAATGGAGTTGACTTTGTTGGAAGGGACACTCTGGAAGCCAAAGCTAGCAAAACCTTCTCTTCCAAGGGGTTTATATATATATATTTTTTTTATTTTTTTTTTTTGGAAGAGGATACAGAGGAATTTCATATTAAGTTAACAATTTAAGGATTACAAGGGTGGGTTACCTTTTCCTGTCGTGGGGAGAGTGAACCTGGTGGTAACATCCTGGAGGGGAGCTTGAAAGTTCGCAAGGTGCTTGGTCTTGAGGAGTTGGAGCACAAGAGCCGTGGGTATCGGCACGGTGTCAGGTTTTAGGTTGTATGGTGTGAATGGAGAGGTAGTTTCCCGGGCGGGGATGGCACAAGATTGCTTGCAAGGATTTGATTTTGGGTCACAAGAGTGATGGAATTGGAAGAGCTTGATTCGTTAAAGTTGTATCTAGGTTAATGATGAAAATTTTGGTTTTCTAATTTGAATTTGGAAGAGCGGCCTTGGAAGGGTCGAAAAAGGAGTGATGAAAGATTTGATGGAGCTGGTAAGAATTCCAAGGCCGGGATGGGAGTTCGGAGTTAGGAGAAGGCGTTCCGAGCTCCGAAGTGATAACCCTTAGCCTTATGGCGGCAGAGGTCGCCGGGAAGTTCGGTTGTTTTGTGACCGGAAAGTTGAGTTATGAGGGGGTGCATGGGGGTGAAGGAATCTGCGTTGTCAAATTGCCAAAGAGAAAACATATGTACATGGAGATCGGAGGTGTTTGAGGTGAGTGTGTCCCATGTCTCAGTGATGTTGGAGTGGAGGGAGAGATCGTACGAGTCAAAGGCGGCATTTGAAGAAGACGAGGGGTCTTTGAGTGGGCCGAATGTGGGGGTGGCAATTACCAGCCTGGATGGGAAAGATGCTGGTGGTATTTGTGGGTCCGAAGGCCTGATGTCGAGTAGAGGGTGACGGAGTCGACTGGGGCGTTTATAAGCAGGTCGGGTAGATTTCGGGAAAGACAGTTTGGATAAGAGCCATGGGGCTAGGTGAAGAGGTTCACAACGACCCGAGTGGGGAGGTGGGGATTTAGGGCGAGAGGCAAGTTGGTCATCAAGGAGATGTTGAGCTGAGAGGTTTAAGAGTTTTAGGTTCTCCGTCTGGAGAGATCGGATTTGCTGTTGAAGAGAAGACACCTGTGATGTAAGAGAATCAACCTGGTCTTGTGTGGCGTTCAAAAGAGGCTTTACCTTTTCATAGTTGGTCATAAATTGGCGTTGAGCACGTTGGTTAAGGTGAAGTTTATGCTTCATGGTGGTGAAAAATTTACGTAATCGATTTTTGGAGGAACATGTTTTGAATCACAAGCCGAAGGTGGGGGTGGAGGAGGAACGATGTTAGTGTTCGAGATCACCAGGTCAAGTTGGGTGAGGCTAGAAGGGCGGTCTGCAGCCGAGCCTTTGGGAGGTGAGCAGGGTGTTGCCGGAATGACATCTGCTGTGGTCAACTGATCTTCTAATGGGTGGTCAAAGTTTTCTCCTAATAGCGAGGAGGGGCTGTCGAAGGGAGGAGACCTAGTGGTGGTTGGAGACTTCTGCTTTGTTGGAGAGTCCTCAAGAAGGGAAGAGTTTCCGTCTGAGACATCAGAGGAAGATATGGCAGAGGAGTGGTTAACTGGTTCACGAAGCCAGGAAGCGTAGGAGGCCGGGGAGCTGAAAGAAGACGCTGGTGACGACTTCCCGGGTGTCTTAGAAACTGTCTGTAGAGCATTTCTCTTTAAAATTGAGGTTAGAAGGCGAGACGACTCCGGATGCGAAGCAGGAAAGGGCTTTTCAACTTTGGTGGGGGTGGTTGAAGTGGAATGATCTTCCCTGATTTCTTTAACAAGAGCGCTCGTTGATTCCTTTGTTTTTTACGTAACGCCGAAGCCTGGTGGGTTGCGGCGATAAGCCGCCATTCTGCCAAGGGGATTGATACGCAAATGGCACAAGGCAAATTGTAACATTCACACTTTCGATGAAATTGGCAGACCGTCTTATGGGGGTCCCGGCGTGCAGGGTTTCGAAGCCCGGGGCACGAGCATGAGCCCGGATCTTCAGTAACAGGGATTCTGCCTAAAAACGGGTCCTTCCCGGAAAAACGTTGGGCTTGCTTGATTTTCACCATGATGTGAAGAATAAAACAGGTGCTGAAGAACGCTAACCAGGGCTGATGAGTTGCAACACAGACGCGACGTGAAGGCGGGAAAAGCCAGGAAGCGGAAGCGACAGTGCTGTGCAGAGGTGAGAGAAGAGCCTCGTTTTGGGGCGGCGAGCTTCCGGTCGTGAGAGCAGGGAGGCGCAAGCGCTTTGAGGTGATTGTCGGGAGGGAAGTCCGGAGACGGGGCAATCAGGGCCGCGGCTGACAGAGAAGATGCCGAACGAAAGGTGGAGTCAGCTGACGTAGGGCACGACAGGGAGCGACAGTCCCAACGACAGGCGGGAATGGAGTTGAGGTGACCGGCGACATCTGCAATACCGTCAAAGGGCGAGGAGCATGGGGTTCGGAGAATCCACAAAGGAGGTCATAGTAGTGGCATTGAGTTGAGACGACCGTTTTACACATAGGAAACCAGGATGTGGAGGCATAAATGGGGCCGGACGTCAGAGCGACAGAGTCGTGTCACAATGAGAGGTGACGACGGCCGGGACGAAGAAAGACGGAGTAATGCGGGGCCGTGAAAACGTCGCCTTACGGACGGCCCCAAGAGTGGAGAAGCCGAAGGGGGGATGAAGATCGGCTGAAGGTGATGGACTGTCACTACAGTGGGGCAACCCGGGGGTCAACGTGAAGCAGCCACGATGTCTACGTACCAGCTACGGATCTAGACATGTGCGGAACGAGGAGCTTGGGGAATTCAGGACGATCAAGTGCGGAGCGACCCGAATCACCGGAGGGAGCTGCGGCGCTAACAATACCGCTGTGGAGCATGACATCGACGGGACGAAGGGAGCCAAGAGACTTGGCCCGAAGATTCAGATGTGGTAGTATCTCGGAAGACAATGGATAGGAGCTCGATGTACCATTCTGGCTGTGCTTCAGGATTACAGCGGAACGAAGGAAACCCAGGGAGTAGTCCAAGTGGTGACAGCAGGGCAGTGCAAATGTGGAATAGACCCGGGACACGACGGGAGGGAGCAAACCGTCTTCAATCAGGCGTAGACAGGGACAGCTGCGAAACGAAAGGGAGTAGAGGCTCAGTCCAAGGAAGGTGGGGACAGACGGTTCTTGTGTGGAACGATCCCGGGAAACAACGGGAGGGAGCCACGTCGTCTTCGTTCCGGCTTAAACAGGAGCTGCCCAGCTTTTCCTTTAAACCACCACCTTCACCCTCACCTTTTAAAATCTCCATTCTCATTCATTTTTTTATTTCATTTTACCATAAGCAGTCTCCAACGAGCCCTTGCTTTCCCTTTCGCCCTTATACGAGCCAATAAATATTTATTATTATTATATTAAGAGTGACAATTGGTTTAGGCCAAGTTTTAACTGCGATGTATTTTTATTTTTATATTTTATATTTTAGACACATTGACAATGATATGGCTTATCCTCTTACTTGTCCCTCACGTTTGGCGATGCCGTCGGGGATCATTGTGTCCCTGGTAGGTCTAACCTTAGTGGTAAGGCATTCGTGACCCCAACCCAATACCATCTACCCTTCCTCTACAGCCAGGCTATCATCTTCGTTTTAAACTTTTAAAATTTTCAACTTTTGTAATTTAAATTTTTTGTTTAACTTCCATCCGAAAAATTTAAATTACAACCTGCGAATAAGCGGCCTTCGAATCCTGGCCGACAGCACAGAAACCACTTCCTCACATGCTCCGCTAACTGCCCATCAGCCTACTCGTTCCCGGGATTTCCACTGTGGCCCCTGACCCACCGAAACGCCACCGTACTGCCTCACATCGCAGTCCACAACTTCCACGCAATGGAAAACATTAGAGGATCATGCACCTCCAGGTGCTCCCAATAGCGTCCCAGCTGCCTGTAACACGCTAACGAGTCAGTCTGTACAGAGAATGATGGCAGTTCCAAGTCATGAGCCACATCTAGGGCTACCGAGATGGTCAGCAGTTCACACATCGAACTGGATGTAACCGCAGGGATTCTCCTTCTCATTGACACCTTCAGTGATGGGACTGAAACTCCAATGCCTCCAACCTGCTCATTCATGTGGAAAGACGCATTACAAAAAAGTCTCACACTCAACAAAAGCTGAGGTGAACAGATCGTTAAGCTGTGGACACCAGGACCAGGGACTGAGCGGGGAGGCCGCTTCTCCCAGAAGACCATGCACTCTCTCACTTAACCTCTGATAGTCCTGCAGAATAGCCCCAAAAGGATCAGCTTTCCCTCTGCTCAAGTTGCGCAAGGAGAGAGTCACATGCAGTTCTTCCGCACGGCACTCCAGCGGCGGTTCATTGCACTCCACTTACAGTGCCTGAACCATGGGGGGAGCAATACACCCCCAGATGGCTCTCAGACACTCATTTATTGCGACTTGCAACAACTTATACCGATTTCACACGTAATAATTCGTCGCGTGTTGTGGCCGTGCCGTACCATGCCGCTCCAAGCCGCTCTGCACCACGGCCACGTTCCGAGCGCGACTTGATTTCACACGTAATAAATGCCGAAACGTGGCCGGCCACGTTTTTCGACTGCCCTCTGACGGTCAAGCTTGGAACCCAACTACGGAAATTAAAGCAGACCCAAGTGAAACTTCGGCAAATGTTGAGCGGCACTGTTCGTTTGGCCACATCACCCGTGTGCGGGAAAAAAAACTTGGAAAAAATGTTTAAGGAAGAAATAAAGGTAACTGTCGTTTTTTCTTCTTTTTTTTTTCCTGTTGTTGTTAGATTATAGGTTAGGTTAGTTACCTGGTAAAATAATTTAAGGCAAACTTTGGCATTTTAAGTTTATAAAAACGGTTTAAACTTATTTTTTACCAAGAGTTACCTCAATTGTTTTTGAAGCGGAAAACGTTTTTTGGCTACAATATAGGCAACAAATAAAAAATAAAACAAATAGAGAACCATACGTCGGAAGGGGAAAAAATAGATATACGAGGAATCTACACTATTAAAATGTTGGTTTTTTTTTTTATTTACTGGTTTGTTTATCTGTGTGCCCTTTCATTCCTCAGAAGTTAGGCCCCTAGAAAGATGAGAGTAGTGCCAAATGAAAGATAATTAAATTACGCTTCAGATAGGCCTACACTCTGAAGACGATGTGTACTAATAGTACACATGAATGTGTACTTTCTCAGCCTGCACACGAGTTGTGTACTGGCAATACACAGTCTGTGCACTGAGAGTACACATTACCATCACAGTTTATGTACTACCAGTGCACAAATTGTGTACTCTCAGCACACAGTTCGTGTGGAGGCTGAGAAAGTACACATCGTTTTCACAGTGTATTTCCATTGTTCTATTCTGATTTTTTTTACCCTTAAATACGCAAGTGAACTGCGACTAAAGTTACCCGTGTGCGGAAAAAAAAACCTGACTAAAATGTCCAAGGAAAAAATAAATTGTGTTATCGTGTTTGTTTTGTTTTTCTCTTGTTGTTAGGTTAGGTCAGGTTAGTTGCCTTGGCAAAAAAATGTCACCAGGGAACGACCTGCCTACCGCTTTGCTCTTTTCATCTTTTTTTTCTCTTTGTTTTTTTTCCACAACCCATTTTTTCAATCGGCTGCTTTTTTTTCAATTTGCTGTTTTTTTAAAGATTTGTTTAATCGTTTCGCAGAACCAGGCCACCTGAGCGTTACTAATAACTCTGTTGAAACAAGTTTGCATTCAAAGGGTTGTGTCAGATTCAAGATACCGTTATGTTACCTCATTAACTTCTTTTCGCAAGCATCAATTTTCGCATGTTTTGTCGCGATGCTATTTAAGAAATATGTGTTCGGTGAACATAGGTAGCACTTTTTGCACGTCGTCTCCGTTTGGTTTTGTGGCCAATTGTCCATCCACAAAAATTCTGACTTTAGGCCTAAACGTTTGTCGAGGCTTTCTTAATTTGTTAGTCAGAAACTTCAAGCTTAAAGCTATGTTTATTAGTCGTAGTCTGCTTTGATTAGATCGTCAGTTTGTTTTGGGCGAACAGCGCGTTGCATTATGGGGTCGCAGGTCGTGTCGTCACTTCCACGCAGCGCGGCACGGCACGCATCAGATTTCAGACGTAATAATTAAAGCGAACCGCTCCGCTCCGTCCAGTACCGAACCGCGCCGGCCACGTTTTGAAACGTGGCCAAGCTGGAGCGCAAAATCACGGCCACGTTCACTTTATTTATTACGTGTGAAATCAAATTGCACGGTTCGGAGCGGCACTGCACGCTTTATTTATTACGTGTGAAATCGGTATTAATGTGCCGCTGTACACCACACAAAAATGGGAAGTAGTAATCCACCAGGGACCTTATGAAGATCCTGTATGTGGCCAGCAATGCTCCTCTCCTAACTGAATGGCTACCAATAAGCACCTTCTAGAATGACACACGCACCTCAATTTTAGTCCTCAGTCCCGACGCATGCACAGTCCAATCCAATGACGAACTCAGGTTTACACCAAGGTACCTAACACTTGGTTTCGACACGGCAACAACCCCACCAACTCTCAATTTCACTAGGTCACACTGAACACACTTATTCTTAGCAAACACCACAACTTACGTCTTGGCAGGTGCAAGAAGAAGGCCCCGATCTCCCAGAAGCTCCCCAACCCTGTCAAGGACCCGCTACTCCTGGTCAACCATGAAACCCAGTCCACTGCCCACAAACCACACAACAAAGTTGTCTGCATAACAGACAATATTTGCTGACGCCCCAATTTCAATAAGCACATCATTGATGGCAACAGCAAAAAGTGTTGGACTAAGGCAATTTCCTTGCGGGAGTCCCCGTGTAGTCTTCGCTTCAGATGACCAGTGCCCATTGATTCGTGTAACAAATGTACGTTCACCTAACAGAACAACAATAGTCCTAACCAACTGCGGACTGACACCCATGCGCTCCAGGAAGGCTTCGACCCAGGCAATGGGCAGTGTCATAAGCTGCCTTGATGTCCAGAAAGACAGCCAAGACAACCCGATCCTGTGCCCACGTTTCACAAATGCTGGACAACAGAAACAGAACGGTGTCTTGTGCACTCTTATCTGAGCGATATCCAAACTGCACACCAGTGAGACAACCGTAATATTCCATATGCCACCTCACCCTCCAAATCAACATCCTTTCGCTTATAATTCACCAGTTCAGACCTGTTGCTGCCCGGTTTATGAACTGGCACCAGGACTGTAAACAACCACGATGCTGGAATCTCAGCCCCAGCCAGGCTGCTTTGGAAAAGCAAAAGATGCGCACGCTTCTCTTCAACTGGCTGTTGGCGAAGGTCTCTCTATACATGACTCCATCAATCCCAGGTGCGCTTGAGTCCATGCACTTGGAAAGTGTAGCCTGAAATTCAGACAGATCCCACGGCCAATCTCCAACCTCAGACTGGGATGTGTGGTGCAAACGCATAGGACTGATGCCCCCAGAAAGGGCATAAACGCTCGTAAACCTTTCGTTGAACGCATCGGTCATATCTTCGCCACGAAGCACTGAACAGTTTGCTGCCGTCATATCCTGACTATAAACCCAGGATTGCGACACCTTAATACTCTGCAGACACAGCAGCCTCCATGCGTGTGAAGAGAGGCAGCCGACTTCAACCGATCACACAGCCTTCCTCCATACCCAGCTTTTTCTTGATGCAACACAAAGCTACTCTCTCTAGCGGCACCTTTGTACTGATGCCAATGCGCATCACACGGAGAACGTTTCCATTTCCTATAATGCCCTCCATCTGTCTTGCACTACAACCGTACACAAATGTGTCCACCAAACTGGACGCTCCCTATCACCATTCCTTTCCCCCATCTAACTCGATTCCGCACATTACCTTTAATCCACTCACCCAGTACACCATTGCTGACTACAGGACTGGTACTAGTGGCAGCACTAGCTGCTGTTCCAGGACCCGACCCACGACGGCACAGAACCACTGGAAAGTGGTCAACAATCAACGGTTTAAACGAAAGTTTGAAATCTTAGGCCCCCACAGCAACGACATACATAACACGTGAATGAAAACCGAAAAATGTTTTAAGTGATTGTTACTTATACTTCTTAGCTCAACGATCTTATTATGTAGGCTAGAGGAAGCCCGTGCTACACACGGCTGGTCTTAGATGCACCGTTTACACTGGTATGGTTTGGTTGCTCAGGTGTACATCGATGTTTCACCGAATTAAGTTTCTTCAACCCAATTTTTACGCACAATGGCTGACAACGCTGATTTTCGTTCGCGTCACTCACTCGATCAGCGCATCCTGTGACTCAAATCACTGGATCCACCGTTTTAAAATTTGGCAGGCTCAAGCATCGTTGCATATTTTCGATGGATTTTAATGTTGTATTGCTTGCTGAAGTCCGTTGTACGCACGGGTGATGTTGGATGCACCGTTTGCAATACTGGTCTGGTTTTGTCGCTCAGGTGTAGGTCCATGTTTGACGGGAATAAGTTTCGTCAATCAAATTTTCGCTTCAGTCGCTCAATCATTGAACCCGCGCACAACGCAGCCCTGACCCCTTTTCCTGACTCGATGGCCAGGCACTGACAATTAAAGGGATGGTACCGCATCTTCACACACGCGAAATCGCGTAACAATATAGGCCCGCGAGCCGAACGTGCGGATTGATACCGTGTCGTAATATCCGACGGCTGGAAGACGCGCGACGTCAAACGTGAATCAGCGTGCTCGTGCCAAGGCTAACTGAGGTACTAGTAGCTAACGCAGCTTCAATCCCTGTTTACCATGGCTCGCGCATTGATAGCGAAATCGTAAAAAACCAATGCGGTAGAAATCCCCTCACGTTGCAAATCCATTCTGCGAATGTTGCAACACTAATAATATTGCAAAAAACCATTCCAGTTTCTATGGTGTTTTTCTCGCGTGTTTCTGTTGAGATATACGTCCAGTATATTATTGTGTAAAGTTACTAAGAACATGCTAGGTAGGTTGGTAAACTTTTTTTTTTTTAGGAGCTGCATTAAACTCGTTTGCGTAAAAAAAAATTACTGTCACTGTCATCATGAAATCCCTGTTGTTTAATTACCTCATTTTATCCGTTCCTACTCCCCTCCCCCTCACCGCCCCAACCAAAGAATTCCTCCCTACTCCCCGCTAAAAAACGCGTGGTATAAAAAAAAATGGGCACTTTTGGAAATGAGTGGGAGCGGGCGTGTAAAGTAAATAAGCAACGGAGAAGGGTTTTTTTGTGTGCGTGTGTGTGGGGGAGGTTAAAATACTTTATTTTATCAGGGACGTAAAGGTTTACGTCCAAACCTTTACGTCCCTGATTTTATGCTACAGAAAACATAATGTCAGTGTCATCACAAAGTTCATGTGTGCCGTTACCTTCCACCCCCTCCCCACCCAAACGGAAGAAGTTCGTTCTCCATTCCACGCCATACATAAGTTGGGGTATAACAACTGTATGAATGAAACTTTGGAAGTAGGTAGGGGGGGGGGGGGGGGGGGGGGTGGGGGGGGACAATCTGTGGGGGGCAGTGTTCTCTTTTTGGGGGGGGGGGGGTGTGAAGAGGGAACGCGTCACTCGAAATGACTAGGACCTATCGTCTGACTATTAAAAAAAAAACGACCATCGATGTCATCATGACGTGCATGTGGTCCCATAACCCCCCCCCCACCCCCCCTAAAAAATTTCTGTTTTCTTACCGCAAAAAAAAGTTGGGGTATAACAAATGTAATATTGTAACTTTGGGAAATGGGGGAAGGCGTGGTAAAGAAATGTACCGTAGGGGAGGGGGACAGGTATATTTAGGGGAAGAGAAAGAGAAGAGGCTTTTCTGGAAACGGTTCAAAAAATAACCTAGCCTAAGGGAAAATACTTTGGCTGCAGCAACATTGAAATAAAAGCCAGGGGTCGATCGGTAGGTAAATTTTTTTTGGCGGGGAGAGGGGACAATTATGCGTTTGAGTTAAAAAATAATGTGAATGTCATCACGAAGTGCATTTGTTCCCCTTTCCCCCAAGACCACAACCGAAGAAGTCCTCTAAGCTCCCTCCTCGCCGCCAAATGATTTCAGGTATAACTGTAACATTTAAACTATTGGAAATTGGGGTGGCAAATAAAAATATATCGTAGGCAGGGGGGGGGGGGGGGAACCTGAAGCAAATTTTTTTTAGGAGTTGATGCTATTTTGTTTACATTAAAAAATACTGTCAGTGTCATCATCATAAGGTCTTTCTTTCAAGTACTGGTACTAAGACCAAAGTAAACAAATGCCAGTTTCTCTCTATTAAAAAAAAATCTATTTTTTTTTGCATTAAAAAATACTATTAGTCTAAATATGTAGTCATGTTGTGCCTTATCCCCTACGACCTCCACGCAAACCGAAGAGTCTTCCGTCAAAAAAAGTGGATTATAAAAATTGAAAAATTGAAACTTTTGGAAGAAGGTGGGTCAAAAAATTTACCGCAGTGGGTTTTTTTTTTTACGGGGAGGGGACGGGAGTCACGCCTAGAAACGACTACGGCCTATCGTTCAATAGAGCAGCGTTACGTGACGTAATATTGGCTACGACAGAGTCCTTTGATTTAACGAACCTACGAGACACCATTTGGAGGAATAGGAATAGCAACAAGGTGCACTAGATTAAAATGTAACGGAAAAAAACTGCACTTCTAGTCAAGACTGCTTTGAGAGCGGATGTCTTAGGCTTAAAAGAACGTTGTTTTCTCCAATAACAAAAAACGCGCGTTATACGGATAAGAAATCCAGTCTAATAGCATTGGCTTCAATAAGACGATCTTCCTTTCTCCCTCCAATGCTCCTTGCAGCTAACCCAGTTACTGGCTCAACCATAGAGTTATACACAATAATACTACGTCGTGTCACTGCCTTATTATATAAAAAAAAAATTTGGCCGAACAAAAAGTTTTTTTTCCGTAACACTGAGTGAAAAACTGTCGGTGGAAGAATTTTTTTCACAAACAATGAACGCAGTTTTGTGGGTTTAACAAGCAATATATTTGAAGTAACAAGGGTCCTATATAATTTATCAACTCAATGGTAACAAGTCGTGCTTCCTCCTAACCTTTCATTACATAGGTGCAACGAAAGAGCACTCAACGACGCTAATAATATACCCCTATGTTTCAATAGTAAGCAAGTCAACAGTCAAGAAGAAATCTTGCCATTTCTTTATCCGTCTTTAATTTATTCTCGGAATTCAACTTCGACCGCTTTTCATTATCGTTTTTTAGACTTGCACGCAAAAATGGTTTCGTCGATCGCGTACCACTTTGGCCAAGGCCAAGTGAGATAGTAGCTGCATACTCTAGTGCTCGACGAACGCAGCTTCTCAGTGTGTCTTTATTTTGGAACGTTTCTTTCCCGATTCCGTCGTCAGACGCGCGATCGAATCTAGTCCCTAATCGTTCACTCGACGTTGGTTCGCTGCCTGGCCTGCTTTGGCGGGAGTTAGCTAAACGACGGGGGACCAGCCAGAAAACATGAGAAAGATACAGGTAAATGCCACGTTTCACACTGAAATCGGGCTCGAGGACCACTTAATAATTGTTAGATGATTTCTTTAAAAAACTACTTCCGGTAGTATATCGAGGAAATTTGATAAAAATGGCCAGCGAAGTAACGTCCCTTTAAATATTTGTATGGGAATAAATACGCTTTTGTAGATCAAAGTTGAAACCTGTAGCACGGCGGCTTTGAATTTTTTTTACAAAAAAAGTAAATCGTCGGCAAAACAATGCCTTGTTATCGTTTTGTTGTGACTACAGAGGTCTTATTGTTGCCGACCACTTAGCAAGATAGCAATGATAAGCCTCGTGCTCTGCAGTGATTGTTGCTGTCTACTTTATGATTAGTAATCCCCGAAGTTAAGCAGCATTGGGCTGGATTGGTACTTGGGTAGGTGATCACCTGGGAATCTAGCTGTTGTAGACATAGGGCCTTAGGGCTTTGGGCAGATGACCAGGAGTGGTTAACGCTCGTTAAACCCTTTAACCCTTAAAGATTAGTAATAGGATCAGTAATAGGATTTAGTAATAGGATTAGTTATGGGGTGCATGGCATCAGGCTACGGCCTCAATAAAAATATAAATGGAAATGGAAATAATTCAGCTCAGCTCTGAACTTGAAGCCCCGCATCCACAAAATAAATAACCCATTTTATCATTTCCAGTAGCCATTAACAAATTAACAACGTAACTTAGTTTGGTTCAAACCTTACACGTTTAGCTGAAACACGGATCTTTCAAAGGGTTTAACGAGCGTTAACCACTCCTGGTCATCTGCCGAAGCCCTAAGGCCTCAACAATCGACGGTTTAGACGAAATTGTTAGGCACCTTAGCAAAGACATAACATGTGCACGAAGAATGAAAAGCGATTAAAGTGATTGTTACTTATACCTTCTCTTATACTTTGAGAATGTTTTTTTTTTTTGTATTTTTTTGTATTTTTGCATTTTAGTGTTTCTGTGATGTATTATAGATCTTAGTTAGGGCAGGCTAAAGGCCTAGGGCCACGGCCCCAATAAAGCTATATTGCTCCTCTTTTACTTTCTCTTACGAGTTCAACGATCTTATTATGTAGGTATACAGAGGGTAGAAAAAGTTTGGTCTGCTAACAGTAACGTTTATTGGGGCCCTCGGTTTGCTAACAGTAACCAAATGCAAAAATTATGATTTGCGGTATTGTTGTGTTCCATTGAATTGAATTGAATTGAATATAACAATACTGTAATTCTTAATTGTTGTTGTTGATCATTGTTAGCAGACCAAACATTTGCTCCCAATAAAATATAATTGAATTGAATTTTTGCTCCCCGCTGTACCACAGCCACAGTTGAGTTTAGTTTATTCAGAGAGCTTTGACCACAACTGATCATCAGCCCCGCCAACATAACAAAGAATTAAAGTACAAACAGTAATACAACAACGTAATGGTAACATTATACACGCAAAATGAATTTACAGTCACAAAAGGCCCGTCATACTGCAGAAGGCTGCCACTGCTTTCAAGCACTGGACATTCTTGCCACTCCACGCAGCGACACTGCCAATAAGGACTGAACCTCTCTTAGGAATCGATCCAGCCATGCTGTGCGTACATCTTGATAAAACAGACACCTCAAGAGAAGTACCTTATCGTCACTTCCTCTACCCCACAGGAACACAATGGAGTAACATGCGTATTCCACTTTGCCAACCAAAAATTCAGTACCACATGACCCAACCGCAGACTAGATAGCATCAGTGCTGATCTATGCGGTAGCAGGTCCAATTCCGCAGGATACGTTAGGGAAGAGAGTATATGTAACAATGACGGATAGATTACATAATGACATTCTGATAATCATGTATGGCAATGAACTTGGCGGGCGGACCACTGGCATAGTTCTTGATTGTTTTTGAGTGGATTTGTAGTGTTGTTGTAAACTTTTGCCCTCTCTTCTTCCATTCCTGCTCCTGTATTAATTAGTCTATACTTACTTTATTTGTGTGTGTTTGTTTTGTATTTTCAGAGTCATAACCTTCGTGAATTCCTGCGCCGACGTGAAGGCTATTTGCCCCCGGAGCAAGCGAGTCGTTTAGCCAGAAAGAAAATAGAAATTGAAGACCAACACTAGTCATCCTAATCAGGGTTGGTCCAGTTTCAAGGATGGGCTTGTTTCTCTGGCTCTACTCGCCCCCGAGAAACAACGAGACCGATTGTTAAAACGTGGGGAAAGGAAAGAAGACGGAAATTATCTTCTCAAGGTTTGAAGACGAAATGCCAAAGGACTTCTGGTTGATCGAAACGTGACGTCAAGGGGAGCAGCTTTTTTTTTTTCGTGTGTAATGTTACGCCGTAATTACGACGTGTTATGACTAATATTATTATCTTTAATAAATAATGCAGTACACTGTGTGGCGTACATGTGGTTAAGGAGGAATGTTTGAATACCCGATTGGAAATCCACTATGATATTGTACTGTGGTTTGAAATGTGGGTCGCTAATTGTTACGCGGTGCGTTTCTGTTTTTCACAATAATCAGTGAACATGTTTTCATGTTTTTATAGTTCGTAGAGCCGTCGCTGGAGGGAGTAATGTTAGCGTCATTTAAATGCCATTCCACTCTATGAAACTCCCTGTTGTGTCCAACCCACCTTGAGTCTAGTTCGCACACTGTCGCCGGGAAGGCTAAAAGTTGGAGGGGTGAAAACCAGATTTGCCGACTTTCTTAATTTGTCGACTTGTCTCAAAGGCCGACTTTTACGCAAATTTACCGACATTTTGCACAGCAGAAATATGCTGTACAAAGAGTCGGCAAAAACTCCGTCGTTTACCTGTCGTTTCTACAGCAAGAAAGAAAGGCAACTTCAGTGTTGTACGTGCAATTATAGCTCATCTGGTTTCTTCAGTAGAACTGCAAAGCCAACATGAAATTTAACTACAAATATATAAACAAACACCTTCTTAGAATCCGCGAAGGCTACAGTGAACCCCCAGTAGTTTGTTTACATCTTCTCACTGCAGTTTCATTTTCTCTTCACTTAATTACAGGCAAACGTAATTTTTAGCTGTATCATTTTTACAAGTTTGGTACGGCCAGTTCCGCAAGATGAACTTCAACGAAAGCATTTGCCAAGAATGTTTTCATTTATGAAATAAAGAGGTTCGAAGACGATCAGATATCGCCCTAGTTTTGCCATATAAAAGTTATTTTCTTTTACGCCTAGGAACACAGACCGTTTGCCGACTGGCCAAACATTTTGCAAAATCGTCCGTGATTACTGCGATCTCTGGTCGTATTTCTTCATTCGCATGACATTACGCGCCCTCGCTGGCTGTCTCTAGTCTACACGATTTTGTATGACAATGTTTGGAGTTAGGTTTGTTCGTACACACTTGGTTGTTATGTTCCTCTTCCCTAACCCTGACGGTACAACTATCCTAGCTTTGGGTAAGGAAGAGACTTCTTCTAAAATTTACGAATGGTTCCTCTACTCCAGCATGGCCGATGGGTCCGACAAACCCAAAATCTGCGTACGAGATTTTGAAATTTGTCGTATTTTCATATCACTGGACAAGATTGCAGATTTTATGTGATATACAATTTTTTTCGAAGATTTGCAGAGAAAAAGGCTGAAATTTCTGACTGGTTCCTAAATTTTGCCAGTAGAAAATATGAGGAATTTTTTTTGTATTTATCTCGTTTTGACCCAGATTGCTCACATTATTACCGATTCGTTTGAATTTGTGGCAATTTTCATGGATTTGGGCAAATTTTCAACAGAATTTTAGAGTTGTAGATTTCATGTGGATTTGTTAATTTCACATAGAATATAACACAAAAAAGACGGCACCGAGTCAGTAAAGGCCCAAACGAAGCTCCCCCTCCCCCCAAAAAAAATCCGGAAAAGAAGCTTAAAAAAAGAGAGAAAAAGAGAGAAAAGCAGTGTAGCTACAGAATGTGATCAAGGCGAGCCTTCAAAGAGTTGATCGACGTTGTCGAAACAACTGGGCGGGAGTTCCGGGTGGTGGGGGAGGGGGGTGACAACCCTTTCAGTAATCAAACTATTCCCAACTTCGTAAATGGAATTGGAACCAAAGTTTGTAAATCGAAATCAAAAGTCGCATATTTCGGGCTTGTAAGTAAGATGGGACAGTGGAAGTTTGAAAGGTAATTTCCCGTTTTGCAGAACCCGTTTCGCAGAATCAAAATGTTCTTTAAAAATTTATATTGGAGAAGTTAAAATTTCTGGTTAGTTGCGATTTCTGATGTTGTTAACTACAGCGACCGTGACAGTGCAAGCGAGGGACATAATTTGAAAAAAATATTTTGCGAAACGGGTATTCCCGTTTCGCAGAAAAATCTCAATCAGTTTAATTTTGTGCCATACGGGATACTGCGAAACGGAACAAGACCATTTAGCGACTGCAGATTGTGGTGGTTGCCCATTTCGCTGAAAAATTGACCCGTTTTCCAAAAATTAAGTCCCGTTCAAATTCGGCACACGAGGAATTCCCGTTTTGCCGAATCCCTTTTCGCCGAATCAAAATATTCTTCAAAGATATAACATTAGAGAAGTTAATTGTAAGGCTAATTGTAAGGAATTTGTGATTAGTTGCGGTTTCTGATGTTATATGTTCATCCGCAGCGAGCGGGTAGCACGAGCGACGCAGGCAATTTATTAAAAATAAATTGGGAATCGTCGAAAATTAAAACTTTGATTAAAATTTGGAGGAACGGGATTCGGCAAAACGCGTATACGCAGATTGCAACCCGAACTAGGCTTTATCATGGCTGACTCTTCACTCCCCCTTGCTGTCGCACTATTAAATACTAACCGTCGTTTCTGGTTCATAGCATGAAGTTATGTTGTGAAATGACTTGCCCA
The DNA here is from genome assembly GCA_023313725.1 of Lithobius niger. Lineage (NCBI taxonomy): Eukaryota > Metazoa > Arthropoda > Chilopoda > Lithobiomorpha > Lithobiidae > Lithobius > Lithobius niger. The sequence continues at coordinate 3,222 of JAHWFP010150412.1, read as the reverse complement.
AAGCCATCAAAACCTGTCCTAGTATTGAAGCAATGATAGCTCCATCATTTCGTTACTTGTTTAACTCATAACTTGGTCACCATCCCCTTGGTCACCCCCTTTCTTCTTTTCTTCCTGCGCCCCCCCCCCCCCAACCCCAACTGTCCCATTTCCTGTTTTTTTACTTTTATTTATTTTTTTGCTTTGGTCTGTTGATTTTATAATTGTCTGCTTATGGTTAGGTGTAAGAATGGGCCAAGCGCCTAAACCTCACCCTTTGTGGCACAATCAATTTTTTTCCCGCATTGTGTTGGTCAACTGTACTTTCACATGCTACAATAAAGTTTGTTGTTGTTATTATTATTATAATCTACATTTATCGTACGGTTCCTACCTTTCACAATGCTAAAAACGCATATGAATATCACCACACTAAAGTGTGACATGGATGCCATGCACAGTAGTGTGGTGATAAGACATTGCCAATACTTTCATAAGGTAGAATTCCTTAATAAAACCCATGCGAGAATTAATTTGATCTTTTTTATGTCAACCAAAAGTTTCCAAATAATGTTTGCTACAAAATAAAATCATAGCCTACCTTCGTTCCTTGTTTGAAAAAAAAAATTGACGCCCTTGCTCTTTTATTACGCAACAAAATAAAAGCAAATTAATTCACGCATGGTTTTATAAAGCAGTTCTACATTTCGAAACACAGACAAAAAAATTGAATACTTTAAATGCTTATGGGGGG